>JAATLQ010028275.1:0-14275 GCA_013421005.1 Heliconius erato x Heliconius himera | reverse complement strand
TAAGTACTTAAATAATATTATGCCGCTGCCGCACAGGGCCGCAACTTACACCACACCAAGAAATTTATGAAAATCTAACTAAACTACTACTCGAATAAGCGAAGAACCAAAGAAAAGTATAAATTAACTATAATTACATAAAAAATAACAGTAGTTCGAAAATGTATGAAAATTTACAAAACTGTCAAAGTCATCTGCCCGTTCGCGTCGGTCATACTATGCCGCTCGTAGGCTAGGTCATTTCGAATCAGTGACATCTCCTTAATTATTTATTAGAATGTTATACAGTAAACTATAATTTAAATCCAGATGAAATGTTAAAAGTGACCATTACATTCATTTTCATAAGGATCAATATCAAATTATAGAAAATACATACAACAAGAACCCGATAAATATAAAGTAAATTAATTAAAATGATTACTTTTGCTTAACCTTCAGAGATAAACATGTAATGGTATATGTATAACGGACTTTTTTAAACATTAAAGAACAATATTTTTGTAAAACATTGTTTTTATGTATCTCATAAGGTTGAGTCGGCGCCCGCCATGTATGCGTTAAGCTCATTTTGGGTGACGTTTTCTTATAACAAACAAACTTTGCAAACCGTTGCTTAGCAACGGTCGGTTGTTATTAACATGGCGGAATAAATTGCCTGTCAAACTAAAAAGTATTTTAATATATTAGTATATATCGACAACATTACAAATATGAGAAAAAAAAGTAACCTATGTTCATCCGAAGACCCTTAAGTATCTCTTTATGAGTATTTTATCACAATTGAATTAGCGGTTTGGCCCTGATTGCGTAAAAGACAGACAGACAGACAGACAGACAGACAGACAGACAGAGTTACTTTCGAATTTATAATATAGGTATGGATATTATGAACAATTTTGAATTAATCCATTAATTCGTTCGGTAATAATTGGATTGTGTTTAGTAATTTAAGCAAATAAGTAGGTACCTAATGGTTTTAATAATTTTAACATTTTATTTTACATAAATATTTTGAAAAAGTGATAGGTACCGTAAAAAAAAAAAAATACGGGTAGCTTAATAATAACTATAAAGCGAAATACGAGGAAAAATGAATAAGTTTTTATGATTATGTATACATAAATAAGTACCCACAGGGTGTTTTTAATATACTTCAAACAAACCAAAATTCATTGTTAGTTCTCAGTGATATGTAAATAAAATAAATCAGCTTTACGCTGTATCCCGCACACAGCAGGGTAGGCAGAAGGAACCTAGCATTAAGACACTCCGTTCCCCACTTTCTGCCGAATTCTGGAGGCATTGAGTGATATGTATGTATATATTATGTACCTACCTATTGTATATGTATACGGATCGCGCTTTACACTTTATCTTACACTAGCGACCTGCTCGCGCTTTCACCCGCTTGATTTACACTATTATTAATTTATTAATCAGAATTATTTTCGTGTTTTAATAACATTATTACTTTGAGGACAATATCTGTATATTGAAAACTAAGTTTCAGCCAATTCTAAAACATCGTTTTGGGTTCTATTACATTGATATATGCCAACAATAGATTTTCTCCTTTATCTTTCACGTATAAACAGCGATCAAATATAATTTTATTATATGTACATAGATATACATACCTTTAGGTACATAGATATACATATTACAAGATTTTAAGAAAATATCAGCACAGTATAACCATTTTCGAAAAGTACTTAAATTTCTTTTTTTTTCATTAGTGTGTCGTGCGTTTCTCGGAAAACTTGCGGAAAATGGGTAATGGCGTGTCTGAACACCAGGTTCTCTCTACCTACCCTGCTATACGCGGGATAAAGCGTGAAGCTGAAAAAGGAATAATGATAATACATATATAGTAGCTATTATAGTATTTGTTTTGCCACTGATTGCTAATTAACGCAAAAAAATAAAATATTTTTTTATAAAATAAGAATCTGAAGCAAGATTCTGTTTATATAAAAATTGAATATTATTAGTAGTTGTTTTGATTTATAAATTGTATAATAGAATGATATCATGCTCGAAACTAAACAAAAATAATATCACATTAAAAAAAATCCTTTGCTAAATTGTGAAATAATTCACAGTCGTTCATAGTTTAAGTTTTGCTTTAAATTAAGTTTACCTTTAAGACTGGTCTCAGAAGTTTTTGTTTATTACAAGGAATATTTTAAAATTTATAAAGTAAAAATAATTAAAAAAAATATTTAGTTCCTATAAGAGTTCCATTTTTATCCTTTTCAAGTACGAAACCCTACAAATAATTTAAAAAACAAAAATCTCGGCTGAATAAAACTAATAAGAAAATACATGCCCAATGATTTAATTACCTGTGCTCAAAAATCGACACTGGTTCAAGTGACAAGCTCTCATAAACTAAGCCAAATACCCCGTTTACATGCTTATGTTTGTGGGGCAAGCTGGACAAGCCACAGCAAGCGTGTAAGCACGTATTACGCTGCGCTTTTTTGACTTGAAGGGAAAAATAAAATAAAATGATACATTTTGTTAACAACATTTTAATTAAATTAATATTTTCTATAAATCCAGTTGCTTTCTTAATTTTATTTTTATTTAGCAATATATCTTATAAAATATAAACATATATGTCATGTATATTTTAATAAATATTAAGTTAGTAGGAAAAATAAGACGTAAATGTCAATTAATTAAATGTCAGTTTGTAGTATACGTCAAAAATTGTACGATAAACATGTGGAGAGAAGGTATAAAAAGGTCGTGATAGATAACATTCACTTACTCGAAAACATAACTTGAATTATGTTTTTATGAATAGTACTTAAGTGTAAAATTTTGTACTTAAAATTACTTTGACAAAATGATCCAGGGATATGGTGCAGTGACGCAAGCACTGCTTGGGACACTTCTGACGTGGGGGCTCACCGCCGCGGGAGCCGGTTGTGTGTTTTTTATCAGAGGAAAACATGTAAGCGTACTTTCTCAAATGTTTATTTGTTGATATATGTACGTTGTTTAAAATCATTGAAATTATTCCTTACAGCGAAAATTACTTGATGTTTCCCTTGGTTTTGCCGCTGGAGTTATGACAGCTGCTTCGTATTGGTCTTTACTGGAGCCAGCTATTGAGATGTGTAAAAATTCTGGTTTATATGGAGAGAATGGTCAATATGCTTTTGTTCCTGTAGCAGTTGGATTTTTATTTGGTGCTGTGTTTGTATTTGGAACGGACAGGTTTTTGGATTTCCTGGGTATCAACTCCACGAATATGATGATGTGTAAGTATTTATGACAAATAATTACTTAATATGTTACTGTTTATATTTATTGCCCATGGGCACAAACTCAACAGGTTTATTGATTGGATTCCCATCAAGGAAATGTTTAATATTTTTATTTGCTCGCCCCGGTAATGGTAAAGCATGGCATTGAGTTCAGCCATTCAAATGTTTATGATGAAATTGTGTTTTAAATCAACTTTTTTATTTTATTTATTATGATAAAAAAAAATATAAATTATAATTCATTATATTACACAGACTGAATTTAAAGAAAAAATATTAGGAAATATTAAGTTATGCAATAAAACTGCAGTGTAAATTTAACCACCATTATACCTAAAAGTGTTGTAATTTAAAGAAATATAAATTTACATTTCAGTTTGTCTTGCATTGTTCAAGTTTCAAGGTTTATGTAGGGCATAAATGAAAATATAAGTATAATACACTGTATAATACACTCTGTGCCCCACTTTCCACCGAATTCTGGGCATTGATTTGGCTTTGCTGCTTAGGTAATTTAATGTAATTAAGAATGCTTACAAAAATATTTAAATAATGAAATTATAATTCCATTCCATGTAATTTCTAGTATCCAAGAAGAAGAAAAATTAAATTTATTACTGGTATAAAAGACTTATTAGTTTAGAAATTTTTTTGGAATGATAATGACAAAATCTTATTACTATATAGAAAATCCTGAACTATACCTATACACACAATCTTTCAGAATAATATGAATGTTCATTTGTCTATACTTAAAGCTTTATATATTTTAATTTTGATTTCATCAACACAATGGTTTTGCATTGGACCTAAATCATTGTTTAGTGCAAATACGCTGGTTGTGGGTTCCATGCACACTCAGTGCAGTGAATTATTACAATTTCCCCAATTTCACAAATTAAGGAGTGGCTTTAAAATACACCACTCTACATACAATGTCTGAAATGCAGGCAGACAGAGAAGATTTTCTTGGTTCTTTTTGCTACAGAATTAAAATGTCTTTTTTTATTATTAATGTTAGCATTAATAATAATATTTTTACATTTATAACAAGAATATAATAACTTTCTTTATAAAATCATTTGTTAAATTTATTTATATTTTTATACAATTCATAGTTCATTACCAAATACTAAATACAACAAGGTTAAAATAAATAACTTGTAGTAACAATTAATTAATGCTAACTTTTAGCTAATTTTTACATTTATAACAAGAGTATAATAACTTTCTTTTCATAGTTTATTACCAAATACTAAATACAACCAGGTTAAAATTAATAACTTGTAGTAACAATTAATTAATGCTAACAAAAAAATTAATTTATCTCAACATTATCCATTTTTTTATTGCATGTTAGTTGATATACTTATTTATCAAAATCTTTTTTAGAGATATAAAAATCATATCTTGTGTCTTTTTTATACATGTATGTATTTTATTTACTTTTAGATCTATATTTTATGATGTTTACTTTAACATTTTTCATTTAATTGTGTCATGGTAATACCCACATACAATTTCAAAATCAAATGTATATTCAATTCAAATTCTAAATTCTTCCTCAAATAAATTTTTACAAACATTTTTGAAACATAAATTGAAGATATCATTAGTGGTTTCAACCACTAATATAAAAATCTTTGATTTATTAAAATACAATAATTAATGCATATATTAAAATATATGTTATATACATATATTTTTATTTACATACATATATTATATTTACAACCCAATACCCTTGCTTTTGGCACACGGCACCCAATGCCCTTGCTTTTGGATCATTCCTAACGCTTTTAAACGTTTTGAAACTGTTGACACATCTACTTGTAACGTTTTCCCGAGCTCTACTAACGTCTGACATGGATCTTCTTCAAGCAATGCCTCCAATTCTTTGTCTTCAAATTTTGTCGGTGCTCCAGAACGCTCTTTGTCTTCAAGCTCAAAATCATTACTTTTGAAGCGCCTAAACCAGTCTCTGCATGTTGTATTCGACAAAGCATTGTCACCATATGTCTCAACGAGAATTCTGTGTGCTTCTGCTGCAGATTTTTTCTGAATAAAGCAGTGCAATAAAATTCCCCGCAAAAACACTTTATTTGGCACAAAAGTACACATTTTCACAAAGGGAAAATAAATATTTAGTTTACACTGTAGTAAACACTATTCTACTATAATTTGAGGTTACATATAGTACTACTTTGGTGATTCGTTACCGTACAAAATTCCATGCAAAGAGCGAGAACTTATTCAAGGTCCTGATGCAAGAAGACACTTAGTACTTAGTGTATGTATTTTTTGTCATTGTAGTTATTTTTATACAATCTGAAGAAGGTTAATAATTACAACACAATTATTTTACAATTATGCTTTTAGCCATTATCAAACTTTAATTTAATGTCTAACTTTCTTAATTTCCAATAAATATTTCTGTTTTTTATTTATTTAAACTAAAGAATGTTAAAGTATCAACTTGTCAAAATCTTTGTCAAGTCTTTGTAAGATCTTAAGAAATTTTTATATTGACAACGAAATAAAGACTGACCTTAGTTACATTAAATGCTGACACAACAGTCCCTGTTTGCATTCATATTTGCTTTACATTTTCTGTATGTTGATTAATTTTATTTCAAATTATATTGGGGCTAATCACATTTTATTTTTAAATATAAAACATAGACTAGCTAGGAAGTTCATAATTATAATACAGGATTTATATAAATTTGTAGAATGCAAATAAAAATTTCAATTTTTGAGGTGTATTAAATGAAACTAACAATATAAATTTTATTATAGGCTTCTTATTTACTTAAAGCTATATTTATATAATAAACATTGTTTACAATAATGTTTAATTTTAACTGAGTTATATAATTATTTTCACTTAACACTAAGCTGTTAATTTTATTAATAAGGAAGTTAGTGTTGGACTAAATAACTTTTTCTGTTATATTTTTTTTTTCATTTAAAGTCAAAACAAATACATTCATATTAATTATTAATGTATAACGTATTTGTACTTGCTTATCTAAAAAGAAAGCCTATTATTGACATTTTAATATGATAAATTTATTAACTTTGTTGTAATATCTTGAAATTATGAGACAAATATTACATCCTTAATTTATACCTTTCTTTTTAACGCTGGGAAATGCTAACCCAACGGAAACCTCTCCACCAAAATAGAGGCGCCGCAGGATCGCTCGCGCACTACGACGCCTCGTTGGAAGGCACTTAACCAAAAAAAATGACTATTCTGTTTTGTTTTAGTCTGTAACATTTTTTTTGTGTAAATATATAGATGACTAGTGGGCGCGCGCAGCTTCGCTCGCGTATTTGCGCCCTTAGGGGTGAATTTAAAAAAAACCACGAAACACGTGTTCAATAAAATACTACAATAAAACTATGAAACTGAACACCAGTTAAATATTTTTAAGAGTCTGAATTTCAAATTTTATAAAAATCGGTGCCGATTTAAAAAAAACCTTACAAACTTTCAACCCCTATTTCATCCCTTTAGGGTTAAAATTTTTTAAAATCGCTTCATAATGGATGTCCAGATTATGAAAATAAACATCTGTTCAAATTTCACGTTTCTACGCACAGCGGTTACGGCTGTGCGTGCGTCGTACCTCAGTCAGTCAGATACATGTCCTTTTATATATATAGACTAGAGAGCGCGCGCGGCTTCGCCCGCTTATTAGGAGTGAATTCTAAAAAAACAACGAAACACGTGTTCAATAAAATATTTTTAACAATCTGAATTTAAATTTTTATAAAAATCGGTGGCAATTTAAAGATTTTTCCATATAAACTTTCAACCCCTTATTTGAACCCTTAGGGGGTGAATTCTTAAAAACCATGAAACACGTGTTCAATGAAATATTTTTAAGAGTCTAAATTTCAAATTTTATAAAAATCGGTGCAGATAAAATTTTTTTTCCATAGAAACTTTCAACCCCTATTTCATCCCTTTAGGGTTAAAATTTTTCAAATTCCCTTCTTAGTGGATGTCCAGAATAGGAAAATACACATCTGCCCAAGTTTCACGTTTCTACCATCAACGGTTACGGCTCTGCGTGCGTCTTACCTCAGTCAGTCAGCACAAGTCCTTTTATATATATAGATAGATAATAATCATTAATACTTTTTTTTTCATACTGTCAAATAACTGTGGCTATGAAAAAAAAGTGTTAATGGTTATCATCTACATACATATTATAAGTTCAAAAAGCGATAAATAAAAATATTATTTTTTATACTTTTGTCACGATGGTTGAAACACTCAGGATTGGTCAAATTGACGTTGACGTAATATTTGGTTAAATTTTTGGCCAACATTTGTTTAAATAAAAAGTGGCATAATTTTAAAAACTCAACTATTTCAATACGAGCATTTAAAATTTTATACTTTATCAATTTATTTCTTTTTTTGGCTTCACGTTGTATCTCGCATATAGCAAGGTAGGCAGAGGGAACCTGGGAACCCCGTGTTAAGACACTCCGTTTCCATTGAGACAATTGCGTTCCCCATTTTCCGCAATTCTGGAGGCATTACAAGCCAACAGAAGAGAAAGGAATATATTAAATTTTAATCCTCAAGTGGGAATCGAATCCACAACCTGTCGCGTTACAGTCATACGCTTGTGCCCAGCGCCACGATTAGCCTCAATTACTGGCCTTATTTTTTTTTCGATTCTTAAATATTGAATATCTATTTGGAGTGTTCAATTAAAAGTAGTTTTTGCACCAAAAAAAAATATATTTCGTTTAAATAAATAAACATTGTGTCGTTTTTTATAGAAAATACAACCACAAGTAAAAATATTATTTCATATCTCAAATAATTTCATGTTTTTATAAATAAAACTTTACCTTTACTGTCTATGTGGATCGTATTTTGAGAGATGACGATTTTATAAAAAAAAAAAACCTATTGTCTGTGCTACGTCTGTCGCAAATATCAGAATGTACATTTTTCTGTAGGCTATTACGTTTTTAACGACCAATTTCCGAAACGATACTTGCGTCATCTCATGCACTTGACGCATTATTCTATATTCTTCTGAGTACTTGAGCTGCTAATATAATAAAATTAATAAAAAAATGCTTATTCGGCAGAAAGTGGGGAACGGAGTGTTTAAGACACTAGGTTCCCTCTGCCTACCCTGCTGTGTGCGGGATACAGCGTGAAGCTAATTTAATTTATTTTTTTAAAATGCTAAAGTCGGTGTAACTTATTTGTTTTAATTAGTCGTCGTATTACCTGAAATATAGGTATAACATTATTATATTTGTATACAGTACTCGATAGAGATCTATGATGGCTGTTATCAAACTAGTTGATTAGGACCTTCTAACTTGATATTCATTGAAATCGTAAACTTAAAACTATATTTTACACTAAAGAAAATAATGTATTTAATTTATTCTCCTTCAATTTGAGTATTTATTCAAACCACATATTGCGGGCGTTATAAGAATTTATATTTTCAAGGCCCTGTTTTAACGAATTGTTACAATTCGTTTAGTAATAAGTATGTAAGTTCAATTTATTAAAGTGGCCTTTTATGATTGCAATTTCTCTGACAAAGTTGCAACCACTTAAGACGCATTTTGACATTCTTTAAAATACGTGTTAATACTTTTTGCGGGATATTTATTAACATATTCTTTTCGAACTCATTTTATTATATACACAAATCACTGTTAAAATTTGACATAAACCGCTTACAAAACTTAACGTTTGTTGACGTGTTAACAAGCATATTGCGCCACAGGCACTAGAGCAGTGGTTCCCAACCAGTGGTCCGCGGACCACCAGTGGTCCGCAGAAGCCTAAATATGGTCCGCGAACAATTTTAATTCTATGACTGGGTATGGGGAGGCGAAGTTTCTGTTTAATTATCACAGTTAATTTTTATTATACCTACATGCATAGTGGTCCCTGTTACCAAGAATGATATAAAAGTGGTCCTTGATCAAGAAAAGGTTGGGAACCCCTGCACTAGAGCGACGCCATGGATGAACAAGTGTTTTCGCGGTATATTAAAATTTTGAATATTTAATTTGAATTTTTAAAGTACAGATTTTTTAAAAATATATATAGGTTCTTATGATCACTAACGAACAATCTGAAATGGTTTAAGGCCAGTCATGGCGCAGGGATACAAAATGTGACTGTAAGAACGATTGGTTGTGGATCCCACTCGAGGAAATGAAATATTTATTTATAATTTCATTTCCTGGCTCTGGTGTCGAAGAAAAGCGCGGCTTTGAACTTTGCCACTCAATACGCAATGCCTTCAGATTTCGACGGTCAGTGCCTCAGTGGGGAACGGAGTGTTTTAACATTAGGTTCTGTCTGCCTATTCTGCTGTGTGCGGGATACAGTGTGAAGCTATATGTGAAAATATTATGTTATCTCATTTTAATATTTGTTGAAAGAACTACCTAGTTATGCAGTATAAATAATTCGATGCTTTATAATATTTGTATATATATAGTGTACTGAGGTTTCTGCCTTATCAAACAACTGAACACGTGCTTTCAATTGACACGAGACTTTATCTCTTATTGACAATAAAGGCACTGTGTACATTTACAAGATGTTGCCAATATAACGTCACTTTTACTCCTTAAATCTAACGAAAACAGCATTGGTATCCTATTCATATCATCTCTAAGTCTCTAAGTTATATAAACAGATTGATATTGCATTGGTGTCTACATGTTATTTTGATTTGCCGGTGTTGTGCCACGAGGTGCCTGGCGCTAATTATAAATTATAGGTTTCTACCATTTTACATCATTGCAGCCCACGATTTTTTCTAAGGCAAATTAAATATTGTATCGAATAAAGACTATCAAATCTACAAATCTAGCAGATTAAGCGTATTAAAAGTGCGGCTTTTAATGAATCGATTTTATCATTGTAATATTACTTTTCACTTAAAATAGTTTTAATTTTAATTCGACTTATTTTTTTGTCTCTATCCGTAATAATGGGAAAGTTATTTTATTATTGTTTTACTTACTGTGCTACTACTGAACTTCCACATTAAATAAACACGTGACTAATATTTGAACGTAGCTACAAAATGTCACTACTATCTTGAAGTGAGCACTTGGCACAAAGTGTGATTGCAAAACCGACTGGTTGTGGGCTCGATCCCCACTCGAGGAGATGAAATATTTACTTAAATTTATTTTTCCATTTTTTCGCTCTGGTGTCTGGCAAAAGCGGGGCATTGAGTTCTGCCACTCAACACGCAATGCCTCCAGAATTCGGCAGAAAGTGGGGAACGGAGTGTCTTAACACTAGGTTCCCTCTGCCTACCCTGTTGTGTGCGGGATACAGCGTGAAGCTGATCTTGATGTGAAATTCGATTTCAATACGCTTAAAAGACATTTATTTTATTAGCATATTATGATTGGGCACAAAAACACTATTTTTATATATAATGATTTTTAGAATGTTAAGCATTTTGTTAATTCATAATCAATAGAACAATTAAACTATGTCAAATAAAATAATTCGCACACATTATTATGTTTAGTGCACAAATAATCTTCTATCATAATTAATTTAATTCAAGGTTATTATGCTATTAAATGTTTTACAGCGCAATATTACTGCCTTGCCTTCGATTCTTGGCACTAGTACATCGGCTAAAACACCTAAATGGGTGTTCCGTTTCCGTTTTTGTTAAAGTTTTCAAACTCAATTTCACGGAGGTGACAGTAAATACAAATCATTCGACATGAGGGAAACGCCGCGCTTTGCCATTTTTTATTTACTAGAGCGATGAAATGAAAATATGAATTTAAATAAATATTTCGTTTTCTCGAATGGGGATCGAACCCACAACCAGCCACGACTGCGCTCGGTCAATTAAATTTAAATAAAACGTATTTTTCTACGAGAAATATTAATTATTAAATTATAATGAGATGTTTTATGCAATTTTTTACAATTGAAGTAAACAATGTACAAACGCAAACTAAGTAAATCAGCTGGAAACACAATATTGTTGGCAAACTGTCAAATCTTTTTGCTAACCCTCGATGAAATCGAAAAGATGGATGAAAATCCTCGGATATGTAAAATTGAATTCTGGACTTTTACGGGACTGAAATAAACCCGGACGTAGGTGCTGCAAATTCCCTACTTGTTCCAGATGCCTTCAATCACTTTCTTTTGTTATTATTATTTTCTTTTTCTTGATGAAATCCAGTCAAGATTATACTTTGGTTTACATACAAGTATTTTATATGTACGTATATGTTTAATATGTTTACTTCTTGTAAGCTACCATATCAAGAACACGTTTCGGAAACTATCACAGATCAATTTCATCCATCCCTACGTAAAACGATTGTCACAGAATCGAAATTGAATTTTCAAAGAAAATAGCATTGTAAAAGAGTTTTTCTTCTTGAGTTTACTTCGTGACAATTTTAATAGCTACCAATATAATAGCCGCGACGTGAAACACAAATTATAATGACTTTTTGGATGTTTGTCGATAGTGAGCATCGGAGTAGATCGCAAAAATTACATGTTCGGAATCGTCTCCTTTATGTATTGAATTTGCGTCTTTCTAAGAGAATTTTAAAAATATTATTTAAATGAAATAATTTAGAATTAACCACACAAAACTAGTAAATCATTGCCGATATAATCTGCTTGCAAAAACATCATTCGCGACGGTGGGGGATGATGGGGCATGGGTCTACCAAAATGCTTAGTAATTACTCTACACAATGTACTCTTTTTCTGAAATGCTTTTTTTGCCTTGGTGCCAGGGAGAAGAAATGAAAATATTAAAAAAAATCACTCCCCCTTGTGGTCAACGAACTCAAAACCGTCGCATTACACCGTTTTGTGTTGTTGTGTATAATAGTAAAAAAGCCAGTGGGATCGTAGAAAAATAAAAAATACTAATTAAGATGTCAATAAGCAGAACAGAATTTATAAATAGTTTACCGCTGATCTGAATAATTAATACGAATAAAAAGTCTGAATATATAACTAAGGTCGCTTTCATTCATGGCTGAAAAGATTATTGGAGTACAGATTCTATTGTACTTTTTTTTAGGCAGAGGGAACCTAGTGTTAAGATACTCCGTTCCCTACTTTTCGCCGAATTCTGAATGCATTGCGTGCTGAGTGGCGGAACTCAACGCAGCGCTTGACACCAGAGCGAAGAAATGAAAATATAAATGTAAATAAATATTTCTCTTACTCGAGTGGGGATCGAACCCACAAGCAGTCGATTTTACAGTCACACTTTGTGCCTCTGCGTCACGACCGGCCTCTTGTACTATTTGTACTTTTTAGGGATTAATAAAAAAATTTAATAATGTCAAGCATGCATTTTTCACCGACTTCTGTGAGAAAACGAGGTTATCACTTGAACTATATTTTTTTTATAATTATTACCTCCGAACTTTTGACTGAGTGAACCGATTGTGACGTTTTTTTTGAATGCTGATTATTCCCGTGTGGTCCTATAATTTGGTCCATTTCTGACAATGGTATCCATGAGAAAATCACATAAATCATAAATGCGCTTTAAGCACGGTGCACGACAAATGGACGAATAATTCAATATCCCGTTAACCGACTACGATGATTCTTTTTTTAATGGAAAGGATACACTTTAAAGGTTTGTTATTCCACACTTAGGAAAGTCTAAGTGTGGAATAACACTTTAAAAGTGTTAAAAATACGATTATACTTAGATCTTTCAGTTACTTCAACATATGACGTGTCCAAAAAAAAATTAAGGAATCACAGTTTAAATAATGTTCAGCTTGCGCCATGAAAACTGACAATTCAGTTACCTTTTCGTAACTTTACTCACATATTTGCTCCTTCAAACGCAACCATACCGAGAAAATTTATAGGACGTGGCTAATCCTTTTGTGCCTTTTAGTGTCTAATATTGTCAAATTCATCGTTATTATGAATAAATAAATATCTAATTTAGAAGTTTTTGTTTTAGCTGTGTAGGATAAACTGATTCGGCCCAAGAGAGCAATTGACTTGAATAATAATAAATGTTAAGTATAATAAAAAATATATTTTTTCCTTTTAACAATATGTTATGGCTAAACTAAATATTTTGGCACAATGATAGATTAAAATTATTACGAACGTATCTTGGCTATAAATAAAGAAGACACTTATTTTAGATTCGTTCAATTAAGTTTAATAAGACATAAAAGCTAAAGTTTAATTAAAATTTACAAAATTATAAAAATACATACTTTAACATTGTAAGTTTTCAAATTGAAATTGCCAAACTTATCACAGTACATTTTATTTCTTCATGGCTAAACGACTTAAACGGTCTTTATGAAATTTATTAAAGAATTCTATTAGAATCCGGAAATTGCTTGAGGGATTTTGAGGTGCTTAATTCATAGATAAAATACGCACATAGCACGCCTACATATTTTAACGTAATTATAGTAAAGAGTTGATATTATGCGTATTACCTATGTATGTATTTATTGTCGATCGGTACCGCAATCGGTCTTGCGCTGACTCGATTTATCTTACACGTTTAAAACTGAAATAAGTAACTAATTATTAATTAACTTAGAAGTTAAGAGCATCTAGTTCGGCTTAAGTAATTTTTCTTCTAAATTAGATATTTGTTTGTACATCACAACGATGAATTTGACAGTATCAGTAGGCAGTAGTTAATCCATCCATACCTATATTATAAATTCGAAAGTAACTCTGTCTGTCTGTCTGTCTGTCTGTCTGTGACGCAATCAGGGCCAAACCGCTAATTCAATTGTGATAAAATACTCATATAGAGATACTTGATGGTCTTCGGATGAACATAGGTTACTTTTTTTTCTCATATTTGTAATATTGTCGATATATACTAAAATATTAAAATATTTTTTAGTTTGACAGGCAATTTATTCTGCCATCTTAATAACAACCAACCGTTGCTAAGCAACGGTTTGCA
>JAATLQ010028269.1:18834-57248 GCA_013421005.1 Heliconius erato x Heliconius himera | reverse complement strand
AAGATATTAATTACATAATGTTTTCATAATATAATGTAGGTTGACAATTATTGCAGATATTTTATTTATTAATCAAGAAAATATGGAAAATTACCTCGTTATAAACTCTCAATCTCTCTCTTCGTCCTCAGAGAAAAATATATAATATTAAACATTAAATTTAATTATACTTATCAAACATTAATTATACTTACGTTTTGCATTAGAAAATAATTGAAAAATAAAAATCAAATCAGATAGATTCACGCTGTATCCCGCACGCAGCAGGGTAGGCAGAGGGAACCTAGTGTTAAGACACTCCGTTCCCCACTCTCTGCCGAATTCTGGAGGCATTGCTTGTTGAATGGCAGAACTCAACGCCGCGCTTTGCTTCGACACCAGAACGAAGAGATGGAAATATAAATTTAAGTAATTATTTCATCTCCTCGAGTGGGGTTCTTCTTTATATTTTTGTTTTACAACAATGAACTTTTTGTAACACTGTAAGTGATAACCGTGCATTGTGTTACTATTTAAGAAAATGTTACTGTATATAAAATTCATTTTTTGGCGAAACAACAACATAATTTTACACTTCAGACTCATTATTAAATTCCACACATATTTTCGCACAAAAAACAGATCTTCATTTTTGTCATGTTAATGTTGCACTGTTATTGCATTTAGAAACAATACATCTACGAAAATAAAATTATTGCATTTTATTTGCTTTGTATACCGCCGCAAAATGTTTATCTATAGTAAAAAGTAGACAACTAATTGATATTTGCCGAAATTTCTTAGAATTTATTTTTGATAAATTAATTTTGTTTATTATAATTCTATCATATAAATTTCTTTCAATGCAAATTCTTAAAAGTTGCGTGAGAAAAAAAAGATTGCGGCAACCGTTATCAAAAAAAAACGAGAAAAAAAAATCAAACGAGCAGAGGACAAAGAGAGAGAGAGTATATTGAAATGTTATTTTCCATATTTTCTTAATTAATAAAAAAAACATACGCAATAATTGTCGCCCTTCATTATGTTAAGGAAACATGATGTAATTAATACCTTATAATAGATTGATATTAGTAAGCATTTATTTAATTAGATAATTTAGTCGTTTTAAAATGATAATTTAAATTAGTATTAATATTTAGAAAACAGATTTAGCAAAGACTTAATATCATGGGTTCATTATTTCACTTGAAAAATAAGGATGATTTCATATTTAAATAGTTTTTTGTATGTTCTTAATATGATTATAATCATCATTTAACAGGTAAATAGCTAGAATAAACATTAATTTTAAGATTGACCTTTTATTTTATAATATTTTACTTTAAAACATAAGGCAAATCGCGTATTTCATCGTCTATTCTCAGTCAAACGGAATCAGAATAAAATATTTCAAATGATGGCAACCTTTGCTTGCGGCAGCCATTTTCCAGGCAACCATGTGTTTTAGTGATGACAAAAAAATAAGCTTTAATTTGATATATAATTCATTAAAAAAGCACATGAGTGCAAATATTCACATTAAGTAACCTCTCTAAACCAGGCAACCCTGGACTTGCGGCAGACTGAGAGCTGGCAACCATTGTTTTTCCAATTCCTTATGCGATTTTCTTTCAAATGATGTGCGATTCACATAAAAAACATATGAGGGCAATTTTCTCCAAAAACGAGTTACGAAAAACATTAATTAAAGGTGATTGCGGCAGGATTTTTTTGGACAACCCTAGTGTAATCTATTCTGCTATCATATATCATTCTTAAATATAAGTTTCATTAGAAAATCTGATCCCTACAGTTTTAAGCGATGGGATCTCCACCTATTTTTGATATTCTTGATTTCACACTGCTATATAACTTAATAAGTTCTTTGATTTTCACGATTATTACACATTTTAAATGAAACTATTTTAACCGGATTAATCGCCTACTCGTATATTTAGGATTGTACCAAAAATGACCACTCGACTGGAACACGTGACCACGGACTACTGCAAAGTGTTCGAAACGCTGGGTTTCCAAAAATGTAATAATCCCAAATAATTCCAAATATATAGCAGTATAACTTATTTAAAACAAAACTTTTTTATCACAGTATGATCGAAATAGTTATTATGGCATGATTTTTTATTCACAAATTCTGCCAGTGTCCAATATATATAAAATTATAATATAGATAAAATTATTTAAAGACTTCCAAACTATAGATATATGCCCAACTTAACCCTTAATTGGCCACAGGGAACCCACCACATTTTTCACTCTCGCGATCTCGCAAAATTTCCAAATATGTTTAAAATGGGGCGTTGTATACCGCATCGCAACAAGGAGGCAGAGGGAACCTAGTGTTAAGAAACTCCGTTCCTCACTTTCCGTCGAATTCTGGAGACTGCGTGTTGAGTGGTGGAACTCAATCCACACTTCGCGTTGTTGCTAGAGCCAGGAAATCCAAATATTAATATAAATATTCCAAATATTAAATATTTCATTACCAGGAAACTAACCTACAACCGTTTCGTTCACAATCACTCGTTTGTGCCACTGCGCCTGATGAAGGAGCTTGTACGGAATGGATGTACTCTGGCACGCAGTTCCGCCTGTAGCTCCCAGTTTGCCGTCCAGGAACGCCACGACGACCTCATACAACTACAATAATAGCTTCTAATTAAAAAAAAATTAAATCAGCTTCACGCTGTATCCCGCACATAGCAGGGTAGGCAAAAGGGAACCTAGTGTTAAGACACTCCGTTCCCCACTTTCTGCCGAATTCTGGAGGCATTGCGTGTTGAGTGGCAGAACTCACTGAACTCAGCGCCGCGCTTAACCTCGACACAGTTTCTAATAGCGGAAAATAATAAAATAAAAATGGTCATAAACATTTAATCGTGTAAAATTGATTCTCTTTTGACATTATTAAATATTTTTTTGATCGTTAATAAATTTCGGTTATATATAAATTGAAAAAAAATAAAATTTCTACTTTATTTAATTTTTTTTTACATAAAATGACATTGCGAGTTATAGAAAATATACGTACGTAGAAAAAAATATGTATTTAAAAACAAGTAAGTGTTCTTAAGGTTTTTGGTTTATTTAGTTCGTTTTTATAAGGCCATCAACAAGATGGTCGTGGGTTCGATATCCACTTGGAAAAATAAATTATTTCCATGTGGCTGCTCTAGTAGAGCGTGGTCTGGTAGAGTGATACAGCGTGAAGCTGATTTGATAGTTAATTATAGTTAAAAAAAAAAAAATATTTGTAAAAAAACAAAAACCCCGACTGTATATAACTAAAAAGAAAATAAACAAGTCCAATAGTTTATTAGGATTAACAGTCGGGACCTCTTTAAATTATGCGGGTTTCCTGGTAAAGATTTTATTGATTGAAGAATTACTTATAGGTCCCGACTGTTAATACTAATAAACTATTGGGCTTGTTTATTTATTTTTCACTTTTTTGTTAGGATTCATTATAGTAATGATAATCATGATGTACTTTTTTGAAATCCTCGTATTGAGCTCTTGTATTTGATACCCATATTGTGATATTCGAAACGAAAATACTTTTTTTTTTTTTTTCATTAAGTCCAATGGCGTCCCACAGCCGCCATTATTGATTTTTTTTAACTTCACCTATCTAAGAACACTTGAGCTGCTAATACGAATCTACCAATACCTCAAATATGTAAATCTGTTCAGTGGCTCTGGAGATATGAGGTAATAAAGAATATTACATACATACAAGATACGCGCGAAAAACATAACCCTTCCTTAGCAGTCTGGAAAAATAAAGTATAGGTGAGGAACGCATAATAAGACACACAATATTACATACATATAATATATTCGTTTAATGTGATATGATAACGTTTAATATGATATTTTAATTCTTAATAGAATTCGTCAGTCTCAGCAACTCGTGGAGAATATTTTTCTTAGCCTCACACTGTATTCAGGATATAGCAGGGGTGGATTGGAGGCTCCTACTATAGTAAGACACTCCGTTTCCCACTTTTTCGAGATATTGCGTGTTCAGCGGCAGAACTCAACATCGCGCTTTGTCTTGTTTCCACAGCAAGGAAATGGAAATATTGAATAATTAATTCCCCCGATATAGTAATCGAAACCACAACCGTCAAGTTTACATTCACACGGTGTGCCAACGTGCTACGACGGCCTCACTCTAAGTTTTGCCGGTCAATAAAAACCAGCTTCACGCTGTATCCCGCGCACAGCAAGCTAGGCAGACGGAACCTAGTGTTAAGACACTCCGTTCCTCACTTTTGTTTCGGCTATAATATGAAATTATATGACAAATAACAAGCAACATACATTTTTTTCAGCAATTCTTCTGATCGCTCTTTCGCTTGAAGTTGCTATCAGTATACCACAAGCAAACCCTAACTGTGTAGTAACACCATTGTATTTGAACCCGGTGTGCGCCTCGAACGGCATCACCTACGACAACATAACACAAATGGAGTGCACGGATCCAAGACTATTTGTAATTAAACTGGGTCCCTGCTGGCCCGATAATATAATAAAAGACTTACCTATACGTGACATTGTGATATATTTAAAAACAAGAAAAATTTAATAATTTGTTATTTGTTGTATTGCGTGATATCTATTATAAATAACGAAAAATAATTAAAAAGGTAACCTGAAATAGGAAACGCTGAAACTATGATTATTTGTACTTTAAATCGGTCTTATAGTACTACTTACTACGGATTATAGTGTTAGATTTAAGTTAGCAAGTGGCAACTGAAATGAATAACTTTAAAGAAATATTAAAAGAAATGTAAAAATAGCAAAAGTTACGGACCATAAGTCTGTAGTGTAACGCCCAATATTAATAACCTATCTCCAACGTCAATCTTAGATTGTTTCATATATCTATCCAATCTAGAGATTGGATCTAAGATTGACGTTGGAGACAGGTTATTAATATTGGGCGTTAGTAAGAATTAAAATTAAAAAAAAAAATAAAAAATCGGTCTTACTCGGGTTCCGTACCACAAAAGGCAAAATCCGAAATCTTTATAAGATCACTTTGTTGTCCGTCTGTCCCTCTGTCAAGATCATTTATCACGAGATCGTGTGGAAAAATGAAGCTGAAATTATTATGAAATAATGATGTCCATAGTCCCTTGCAGCACAGAAAATATCAAGTTTCTAAATCAACGCAATCAAAAGATTTATTTTACTGTATTTTGTATGAAAATCGCAGCGTAATCAAAACCTATAAGGTTTATAACTTTCCCTGAACCTACAGTTTTGAAATTTTGCATAAAGTGAGAATTTACCAATACGGATAAAGTTAAAAATCCTACAAGAATTTTTACAGGTATTTTCATAGAAAAAGACATACAAACAGATTTGTAGGTAACTTCGTACAAAATGATTACTTGTTTATATTATTTCAATTGAGTGTAAGTTTAAAATGTGATAAATTGAAACCTAACGCTACTGGTTTTATTGTTTTCAAAATTAAAGCACTATTGGATTACTCTATATATTTAGAATATCTACTAGTAAATGATAGTGCTTTACTAAAATTAATAATTTATCAATTACTATAAATTACTCCATGGTATCAAAAAAAATGTAAATTTTTTTATCACACAAATTTTACATATTGAGTCGAACAAAACATATTACTTTTTGAACACTAATATAAAAAAAAATATATATGAATATTTGTTAACTTTTAAATAGCTCAATGCGTCATTACATTGACGCAGAAGGCGCTGGACAAACAAACATAATATCTAAACTGAATATATACATACTTATTGTAAGATGCTGGAAATGTGGAATTAAATTAGATCGAACACTCTAAATAATCTCAAGAAAACATATTATTTCCAATAATCACGCGCTAACACGAGTCTAACAACGTATAATGGTAAATGGATTTACAAATAAAGAACTACTTATATATAAAGACATTACAAGAAGACATTGCAATAATAATCTTATTGTAGCGTTCAAAGGAATTTGTGCTTCATAAAGAAAAATAATGATTTTTTTTGGAAAAATAACTTTTTTTGTTCTATTTCTTTGCGCTTTGATTGTACGTGGAAGAAGTCTAAATAAAAATGATGTTGAAGATGTTAATGAAAAGATTCATAGTATTGAGAAACGATCGCTTGAGCTGAAAAGTGACGATGTCGTTTTCCAAAGGGAATTCGAAAATGCATTTGAGAGACCCCATAGACTACGTGTTCTCCCTGGATTCCTTCATTAAGAAATTCTACTATTATTTTACAATATGTTTGTAAGTTATGCATATTGTATTTTTTATGTTAAGGTTAGTTTTTTATTCCATATTGGCAATTATTTGTAATCATTTTAAATAAAACAATATTGTTTATATGATTTCTTTTATTATTTTTATTTATAAATTTACTTAATCTCGTACATTTTATATAATAACTAAGTAAGTAACAGATTACAAATAATATGTTCATCAATAATAGGCAAAGGCATAGCATTATTCAGCTTAATAAGTAAATTAAAAAGTTACACTAACTCTTAAATATTATAAAATCGAAAATAATGTTGTTATTTTATCGATGATTTAATAAAAAAAAAAAATAAAAACATATGTTTTAAAGATCTTGAATTCCTCTTCCGCTGCAAGCCATTTTTGATATAAATATAAGCTGAATTTTAATAACCTTCATTTTTAGACTGTATAAAATATTTCTCCTTTCATACAAATATTAATTATAAAAATACTATATAAAATATTAGTTATAACTTAAAAGCTATACAATTTATAGAGATGTTATTAAGTATTATAAATGTTATTTGTATTTATGAAAATAAAAAATGATTATTTAATTCAACTAAATTTTATTAAATGGAGAAAAATAGAAAATGAATAGGTAATACTTGTTATTACGGATCTGTATTATGTAAAATAATATTAAATTTAATCAAAATCGTGTTTACATCTATATAGTACACACAATTTTGTTCGAATAATATAAAAAAAATTATAAATAAAGACATTTTCTAAAATTACTAATTCTGCTTATTTAAAAAAAACGTATAAAAATTTGAACGTAGCGGGATTCGATACCGCGCCTCCTGGAAACCGACCAGGCGCTCTGACCACTAATCCATACGTTTAAATTTTTATACGTTTTCTAAATAAGTATTTTTCTTTCCTAAGTGTGATTTAACATTTAAAAAAAAATACTAATTCGGTTTTGTGTTTCGTGTGTTTTTAAGGAAATGAAGAAAATATTACTCGTTTCTAAAGTTAAGCACCGCTGATTCAGCATATTCACTTACATTAATGTACTGAAATAATTCTTAAGACAGATAACTGAAGTATTACAGTATTTTAAAATATTATAAAATAATAACTATAAGCCACCTTAATATAATTAGAAAGATGATTAACTCATTAACTGTATTAAATAACCTCTTAATAATTAATAATAAATATTTAGGAATAATAAAATGTAGTATTTTAATAAATGTATTATCTTTTATAATATATTTTTTTTCTTAATTCTTAATTTTTGGCACATTGAGAATTCACTTGTTTCTTAGATTTATATATTATTTGGTGATTATTAAATTTTCAACAAATCTTAATTTTATACAGAGTGTTTTTGTCAGCACCACTTTAAATGAAACCACAGTTTATACTACTCTATAAAAGCCTAATACAATTAAAAAAAAACCCAAAAATAAAAACTGATTAAACTATCGTTTTAAAATAAAACATCATTTGTAAAGAATAACGTAAACAAACACTAACCAAAGGGGCAACGGCGGCGGTCAATTGATATTAAGTCAACGCAACACTTATTTTCTCATTAAAAACACTCAGATTTAGGGATTTATTTCTGTCCACTTATTATTTTTAGGTTAAGTTTTTAATTTTATCAAACATCACAAAGTGGCTTACTTGATAGTAATTGGCTGTTCTACTGCGTAAACTGGACGTAGGATTTCTATCGAAATAATTTAAAATGTCAATTTCTCGGGCTATTAGTAATTTTCGTGAAACATGCTCTTTTGGTGGCTACTGGTTGGTTTTCTTTGTACAGTTTGTACAAATATATGATAATCTGACGGATATCTACGACTATTACCATTACCATTCTTAGCATGTTTGTAATGCGAGAGCTCCATTTTGTCGACATGTCCATAAATTAAAATCATGTCCATATACTCCGCAGAAGTAAAATGAAAATACGCCCTTTTAAAATAAAAAAAAAACTAAAGTAAAAAAAAAGAATTGCCCAAATTCGTAAAGTAAGTATCATAAGAACACAAACAATAACAAAAAAATTATACACAAGCAAAAGACAATAGATAATTTAACAAAATCACAGGCCTAAAGTCACGTATATGTACTTTAGTTACAAAGCAATATACGAAACTGAAAGTACCACCTATTATTTCCGCTAAGGGTAAAACAGGTAAACACAGGTATATAGATATATCAATTACTATTTAATTAAATCAAAAACCAATTCTGATTCTTAAAAAAAAATCATTATTTTACCCCACAATCCGAATACTACTTTTTATTCAACATTTAAAATTTTAATAATTATGTATTTATAACGTTTATAGTAATAACTAATATAAGAATACATATTAAAATATTAATTTGGACTCTATTGACACTACTTATTACTTAAAAAGTTACGATTACAAGTCAAGTCAGTAATTTTTTTTAATTTTTAAATATGTTACGCTCGAAGGTTGGCCCTCTTTGTATTTCGCGCCAGTACTGCTATATCGTGCAGGAATGACTTTTTGAATAATAGTTTAGTTCGTATTCAGTTTTCGTAGATTACCGTGTAACATTATAAGACTCGTTTCTATTTATTTTTTATATGATTTTGTATCAAAATAATAAAAGAAATGTAAATAATTAGAATAATCTTCAATAAAAATTTTAAAGTATGTTCGAGAAGTATTGGTTTTCAATTATCTGTGTTTTTACCGTGTCGTCGACGATGTAAAATTAATGTTAAATATAAGTAGTCAATCTATCGTAGTTCAATATCATTTTATGCGTTTAAAATTTTGAATATAATTTTGTGGGTGGTTTAATAAGAATGCATTATTTCTAAATAATTCCATAATAAAGGAGACATAATGGATTGTTTTGTTTGTAGTAGTATGTGTTTACGTTATTGCTAACCACGCGTAACTGCGTCACCCGAAATACAGTATGGAATCCATACAGTATGGAAATATTGTGAAATGAAAAAAAATCCTACGTCTAAACTGTTAAGGTGTCTGATTATTTTCTTTAGATATGTGTTTGAAATGTATGCTATGCTGTTCCCGAAAAAGGAGCGCAGACGCTTCCACCCTGTATAAAAGATTTTTTTTATTTTTTATAATTTTACAGGCTTTTTGAGTTATATGATTCTTTTTTTTAAGGATAATCTGCCCAAAGTTTGTTATTATACCATTTTTTAGCGTTGTATTTTATGTGTCTTTTTTTTCTAATCATAGAAATAAAAAATACACACAATAAATATATGTTAAATAATGATTATATTCATTATATTAAAAAAATATATATTTTTAATATACTAGAAGCACTTTTCCTCCAGGTTAAAAAAAAATGATGTTTTAAAAGCAACAGATAACATAAGTAACTAAAGCCTCATTCTGCACTTTGATTGGATAAAATACATATTTATGCCATCACAAAGTGATAATCTTGTTTTTATTTAAATTTAAAAAGTAAAGTACAAAAACTGAAAAAGCAATCAAATTGCTACAAAACCGTTTGGGATATTAAATAATTAGAATTATGAAAAAACAACCTAAAAATCAAAATGTAAAATATATTTTAGTAACATTGTATTTTTTTAGTATATTAGTAACTACTTCATATACAGAAAAAATAACAAGAAAATACTACAAAATTATTTATATTGACACTTTACAAGTCACTTCAATTTCTTTTTCTTAAAATAGAAAAGTTTTTAGGCAAAGGGTTCGTTAACACTACCCTGCTATGCGGAAAACGGCACAACTTGCTTCAAAGAAATCTAAAGAAATTAATAGTACAAGTATTATTTTAATATCAATAAAATTAAATCAGTTTCACGCTGTATCCCACGCACAGCAGGGTACGCAGAGAAAACCTAGAGTTAAGACACTAACTTCCCCATTTTCCGCTAAGTTCTAGAGGCATTACGTGAGGGGGCGGAACTCAACGCCGCATAAATAATAATTGTAGTATATTTTTGTTCAAAAACAGTTTAAATTTAATATGAACTTACTCAGTAGGTAGACACACATATATCTAATATACATATAAACTTTTATAAGTAACTTTAATGCCATTTGGAGTATATTATAAGTAAATCTTAAATTGTAACAAACACTGATAAATTCAATTCGAAATATACATTTTATATTAATTCTATATAATATTTAAGTAATAATATTGATTAATTTAATACAGTATAAGATATTTCTTTACTGCTGTAAATAAAAAAATTGTTTGTTTATTTTTTAGATTATATTCATATTTGACGTCTTAAAATGTATCCTAAAAGTCGTAGAGAGGACTGTAGCACCGAGCTGTATAATATGCTTTCATAATCTAGTTTTGATTCAAATATGTAATGTTATATTTATTTTTTTCTTTTTTAACTTTAGAATAACACTTTAAAAATAAAACATTACATTTATTAAATCTATATTATACTAATATATTAAAGCGGAAGAGTTTGTTTGTCTGTTAAAACATCTATTGGTCCGATTTACTTTCTTTTTGTTTCGTATGAAAACTCCATTCCTAAGGAGTAGTTAGCCTTAAATAATTAAATAACAATAATTAGGAACGCCATCGTATTAATTTAACCGCGAGCGCTGCAGAAATAGTTCAATATATGTAAGTACATTGTACTACATAAAATATTTAGTTTTATTAGGTCTAAAGTACGCGACACCCTATAACTACCTCTTATAAGTTAGTCGCAATAAGGCATTTTGTGACAAAAAATAATAAAAAATTGCGAGGTCATATTTCAGTGATTTTTATTTCACATAAATATCGAAGCGAGCAAAGGCTATTCCATCATCAAGAATGAATTATGAAATCTTCAGCTTTGGCTTTTAAAGCATGTACTTTAGAGTTATATTTTTCGAGAAAATTTAAAATTAAAATAATTCAACGCTCTGTTCACGGCCACAAGCCTAGACTCGAGTCCCGCGGAGGGCGCCCTTACCGCCGATTTCGTCCTCGCAAGCAGCCACGCAGTACTTACGCTTTTTCAAAATTATGAAAAATTATTGAATGTATAAAAAAAATATAAGTAGTATGCGGGCGAAGCCGCGAGTGAGCCGCTAGTCTTTAATATTTGGTTCCCTAAAATTTTGATTGTTGTCATATATGTATATGAATGTTTTGTAATTTTTGGGGCGGGTACATTTTAAAATTCTTTTTTTTTATTTCTTCGAGAACACATTATATATAATATATAATATAATTATTTTCCCAAGTGGAATATAAAATTAATATCAGAACCCAGTAGTTGCTGTAATTAAGACGCGTAGTTCCATCGTCATACTTTTATAGCAACATTTTTCTGAAATCATGTTAAATATGTATATAATCTAAATAAAATATATTTATTGTTATCTATTAATTCCTATAACCTGTATTAAAACTAGCAAATTAAAAAAATATTTCAATACAGGAAATATCTTTGGAAAATATTTGGTAAAAAATGTACTATTTTCAATTAACTTATTTCTTGTACTCTTAATTAATAAAAATACAAGTAAATTGATAAAATAATAATAGGATTAATATTCCCGTCGGCAGTAGTAGCCCAGGGAGCGGCACTTCTGGCACAGATGCTGTGGATGTATCTTCGATTGGTCGCTGACGTCCAACCCGTCGGGTTTCTCTAGCGGCCTCTGTAATAATATACATATACAACAATTAATTTCAAGGATTATTGTCTATAGTTCTTCAGAAAGTTGGAAATGCGGAACAGAGTAATAGATATTTTATAAATTTCTGTTTATTAGAGGTAAAAAATCTTTTTCTTCGGTGTTGAATTATTAAAGAATAAATAAATTGAAGTTACGCAAATTTCATATTTAAATCATTTATTTTAGATTTTAGCTTCATGATGCTGCGTGTAGCAGGATAGGCAGGAGAAACCTGAGAACCTTGCGTGTGCAAAAATACTCCGTTCCCTTTAAGAAGTTTCTGTTCCACATTTTCCTCCAAATTCTGGAGGCGTTGAATGTTGAGAGTCGTACCTAAACGCCGCGCTTTGTAGCAGTACAGTTATACCATACCAAAGCAAGGAAATGAAAATATTAAATGTTTCATTTTCTGAAGACAGTCGTACTCTTATGCCCCTGCGCCATGATTGGCTTCATATGGTAGATTATTAGATATGGTAGATTATTATGCAAATAGATCGTAGGTTCAAAGCTCACTCTTACATTCTCTACATCTTGTCTAAAATTGTATTACGTTTCGTCACAAATCTTGCAAATACCAAATATTCACACCTTTTATATAACGGCGTAAAAATAAAAAAATAAAAATTAAAAAACCGCCAAAAAAAAATACCTGTTTATGCGGGAACACATTTATACGGCACTTGATGCATTCCTGTCCATTATTAGCCCACGAGTTGCCGCTCATCCACTTGCGCTTGCATTTGGGACATTTGTACTCGCCGAAACACCGCTTCTTGCCTTGGTACGGCGTTAACCCTTCGCCTTTGGGTCGGGCCTGTGAAATTGTAAGATGTCTTTTTAAAGGAAGTCCACTGCTTCGTACTATTTTAAGAAAACGATTAAAAATGGTTAATGTACCCAGATTTGAAGCCGTGCCTCTTAGAAATGGTCTAGGTATGGTGACAACTAAGCTATACGTTCTCAACACGCTACGTTGAAATTCTTATATGCTTGTTTTCTTTCTTATAATTATTAATGTTGTTAACTTGTTAGTATCTATATATTTTGTTTTTCAGGGAAATTCAATGGAAATCATTGAAGTCAATATAAACATTCCCGAATGATGAATGCTATGGAGATGCGATCTCTTCGTAGGATATGCGGAGTCAGCTTAGCTGATCGAATCCGCAATGAAGAGGTACATAGAATGGCAGGTACTAGCGAGGATATCACGGTGAGAATGAAGAAAAACGTGCTCAGCTGGTTTGGGCACGTCGAACGAATGAGTGATGAAAGAATGGCAAAAAAGATTTATGGTGGGAAACTGAGCGGTAAGAGAGGTAGGGGGAGACCTCGGTTGACCTTCGAAAACACAGTATCAAAGATACTGGAGGAAGGTCACGTAAAAAGCATGAGGAGCCCCCGGAAGGCATGTATGAAGAGGTTGGTGACAGTGAACGAGGCGAAAGTGGTATATAGAGACCGTAGCGTTTGGCCCTCCGTTCTCTCTGACTATCCCGCTAGGGATGAAGCGTTAAGCTAGTTTAGTTGTTTTTTTATTACATTCTAAATGCACGAGGTAAATTTCATCGATAGTACCTACAGTGGAATTTATCGAAGAATATTAACGTAATATAATATAGCCATCCTTGATAATTTGGTACTTCCATCAATTTGAACCAGTAATTCCTGAGATGAAAGCGTTCAAATAACATTTTTTTCAGATTTAGTATATTGGTATAGATATTATTATATGTGACTAAATTAATAATCTATATGCTGTCGCAATTACAAATTTTCATGACGCGACGACGTTATTGTATTTTTAGTTATTGGCCTAATTTCATGTAAAATTAACTATAGCACTAGTCTATATTTAAGCTGATTTAAATTCGATAAGCTTACTAAAGCAAAGATCATATCTTCGGTTTTCCGATGACAACATTATTTTCATGAAAATAATACCAGCTTCACGCACATAGCAGGGTAGGTAGAGGGAACCTAGTGTTAAGACACTCCGTTCCCCACTTTCTGCCAATTTCAACGCAATGCCTCCAGGCATTGCGTTGAACTCAACGCCGCGCTTTCCCCTCGACACCCGAGCGAAGAAAATATAAATATAAATAAATATTTCATCTCCTCGAGTGGGGATCGAACCCGCAACCAGTCGATTTACAGGCACACTTTGTGCCCCTGCGCCACGACTGGCCTAATGAAAATAATACCAACTATAAAATAAACATAAAACAGTACATAGAAAAATTTATCTCGTAGTTATTATGTTATATATAACTGAAAGCAATATTATATTATATTGTAGTATATTTGTACACTTAAAACATACATAGATGGCCTGGTTAAACAACACATGTTTATGCTATCAAAAAATTATATTCTTTTTCAGCTTTACGATTTATTTCACTCATAGCAGGAGCCAACTGTCAAGAAATTTCTTGACAGTAGGTTTTCTCTACCTTCCTAACTTCTCTACCTTCCCATTTAAGACATTGCGAGTTAAATGACGGTAATAAACATCGGACACTGTCTTTTTCTTGCTTGCGTCTTGCGTTGTATCTTGATACGTTAAAATTTTTAATGTCTTAATAAAAAGTATTTTTCAGTCCTAAATGAGCCATTTCCATTCAAAGTCAAAGCTGAAAAGATTTTTTAGCTTCACACTATATCTCGGACATGGCAGGGAGGCAGAGTGAACCAGGGAACCTAGAATTAAGACATTCCGTTCCCATTAAAACAATTCCGTTCTCCACTTTCTGCCAAATTCTGGAAGAATTACAAAAAGAAGAAATGAAAATATTAAATATTTCATTTCTTCGATTAAGGGAATCAAACCCACAAATTGTCACACGACTGGCCTTTAAATTATTATATACATATAGTTAGTAGTAAAATCCACACAAATTATAAAAGATATTGGTCTCGTGATTTTAATAGTTAAATGTTACAATATTCCAGTACTTCATACTGTATAGAGTTCTTTCATAGCTAAAATGACATCAATATTCAAACACAAATCAATGCCTTTATTCAAAGCAGGGTTTGGGTTCAAGTCGTAGTGTTATCTCGAAATAGAAGAGTCCTTGTATTAAGAAGTGGGTTGGATAAAAGATATATTTATTACTAATCGAGTTAAACTATATATTTTTTTTTATATTTTGTAATATTTTTTTTGTTGGTCTTGGAATTTCATTTTATATTGACATGGTCAGACCATAGACTAACAGCGTTATTTCTGTTTTTTTTTAATTTTATTTTATTTTATTGTGAATGTGTGTACTTGTTAACGTTTAAGCTAAACTTGGCGATGAAATTTCTTGTTGAAAAATGATATCAACATACACAATAAATTTTCAACTTATTATGAGAGCGTCGTGGCGTAAAGGCATAAACGAGTGACGTGGGTTCGATTCTTACTCGGAGAATTAATTATTATTTATTAATATTTTCATTTCTTCGCTCTGGTACTAAGACAAAAGCGCGGCTTTGAGTTCCGACTTAACTCAAAGTTTACTTTGCCTAAAAAACACACTAAAAAAGCTAAAAAAAATTACAGTTAACTGCAGTTACGACATTTAACCTGTGTGGAGTTTAGCACACTCAACACTTCGGCTTTATAGTACTAATATAGACATACTTTTAAGAATAGGTGAGACGTAAAGTGACTTCCGAAAGTATCGATGACTGGAATTAGGTCACCCGGGGGCACGTATGAAGAGGTTGATGACAGTCGATAGTTTCTTTTTTAATTACTTAATGAGATGACATAATCTATTTCACGTTTTGTTAATTTATAAAATCAGCTTCTCGCTGTATCACGCACACAGCAGAGTAGGCAGAGGAAACCTAGTGTTAAGATAGTTCGTTCTCCACTTTCTGCCGAATTGAATGGAAATATAAATTGAAGTAAATATTTCATCTCCTGGAGTGGGGATTGAACCCACAACCAGTCGGCTTTACAGTCCCACTTTATGCCGCTGCGCCACGACTGGCCTCATTTGTTTATCTATATCGCTGATATATCAATATTTTAAATGAACATATCCTCATGAATGAGCTTTAAGTCGCTACCATTGTGTTTGATTAAAACATTTGTGCAAACTAATTTGTAACTATTTTTTTTTTCATAATATCTATATATTTCTCTTTTAAAATTAGAACCTGTAACCTCCAACTGCACCACTGGTGTCATTTATACAATACACTACCCTTGAAATCAAATATCTTTTTCCTTTGATGGATGATTACTATTAATATGACACCACCTTGTAATGGAATTCTCAGTTTAGAGGAAAATATATAAATAATTTGAACAAAACCTGGCCTCCCGCCAGTTACTAGCGGAAATAGTGTTCGTGAGAAGATTTTTGTATTAAAGAGCAATAAGTATAATAAATACAAAAAATCCATACATCAATTGCATTGAATTTTAATTGAATTTTACTTTTTTTAAATGCGTTTAAAAAATGTAAACCTAATTTTTTATATTTTTTTGTGTTATTACACACGTAGGAATGATAAATATATATTTTTTAAATATTTAAAAATGTTAACCTAGCGGGATTTGAAATCACGCCTGTTGTAAACCGTCCTATTACTCTGACGAACTGATCGATACGTTCTCATCGGGCTACGTCAAAATTCTTATATGCTTGTTACAATCGTTTTTTTGTTGTAAAGTAAAATAAATTCTTGCAAAAGTATATAAAAGTAAATACTTGTAAAAATTATAGATATCTTGTAAAAACTTATATAATATTTAAATTTTAATGTAATATTAAGAGTTGTTGGTAGATGTTGAATTTTGTGTTTATAATTGTATCATGTATATGAAACGTCAAATAGTTTATGTTTGTCTATATTCACACGTCTCCGATATTATATAGCATAAACAAGAAAAACTGAGTACAATTTTTCTTCACGTTTTGACCAAGAGAAATTTATTGGCTAAATCATATTACTCTCCTTTTTTTACTAGACACAGCTTTGCAAGAGAAAGATTGTAATTCATAAGCATCGGTGATTTTCTGAATTATGGCATTACTTTCAAATTATATGTTTTTGTATAATGAATTCTGACAAAATGTTTTTTCAAGAAGTAAAATCAAAACATCATTTTTTTACACTCTTTATCATCATTTTGTTTAACTATAAGCATAGCTTTAACCAAAAACTATCATGTTTTCTTTCAAGATACTTCGTTCTCCATTTCATATAATATTTCTATATATAGAAAGCAATATAACAATAAACACCTTTATTAAATTCTCTTGCATAAATATCTATCTAATCGACAGAAAGAACCCAGTGAAAAGACAACGTAAAATTATGGAACTTGTTATACTGTACATATATATTTTTAATTCATAGATGCAGGTAGTATTCGGCCTGGATTTATCTTTTATCCATACAACCTACTTCGTAAGTCCATACATATTGGCGAAGTGATTAATGCTCGAGACGTCATAATCAGAACGAAAAACGAATTATTTAATATTTTCAATTTTTCGTTCTGTTAATAAGATAGAACGTGGCATTGGGTCTCGTTATTCAACACGCAATGTGTAAAAAAATCAGCAGAAAGTTGAGGGCGTAGTGACTTAACACTACGATCCTGGTGTGGAAACACCAGTGTGAAGCTTAAAAAATATATAATCTTACCTGTGGACAGTCTCCAATGTAGTGTCCTTTCTTGAAGCACAAGTGACACATGTACGCCGGGGGCGGCGGTCGGGGAGGGCGGCGCAGTGACAGTGCAGCCAGCTGCTCTGCCAACGAGCTGGTGTCGTCTGCCTGCTGGGACCCTGTCGCCGCTGTCGGTAATGGTCCCCATACTGAACCTGGTACCCACTGGAAAATAAGATTTAATTATTAATATATTATAGATATTTTAGGTGTTTAACTTCAGCTTCAGGTACTTCAACATAGATTTATTTAACTGATAGAGACAATTTAATAAGTAAATGATTGTTCTATGTTAATTTCGTTCGGAAAATATTTTTGCTTAAAATATGTTTTTTTTTAACTTTACGCTCACCCTTTACACGGAATCATCCATTTCCATTAAGACACTTCCGTTACCCACATTGCGTATTGAGTAGCGGAGCTCAACGCCGCGCTTTGCTTCGCTAACACAGCAAGAAAAAGAATTATAAGATTAAAAAGAAACGATGTGGGAATTGAACCCACAACCTGTTGCGTTTACAATCTTTTCGCTCCACGACTGGCCCCAAACATATACATTAATAGCCCTTATAATATAAAAGCTAATTTAACATTTTTATATCAACAAAAATCTATCTATAATAATAATATAATGAATGTGGGGGATAATAGACAAATAAAATCGCTATAAATGACGCATTTCCAGTGGCTGCGCGCGCGCATCTGTTTAACTAATTAAGAACCAATTCAATCCAATTCTGGGACGCGTGCGTTGACGCCTTGACTCAAAGGACGTTCTATGTCACATTTTAGATATTATTTTTAATATAGCGTGACTTGATTTATTATGGGAATGTAGAGAAAAAAAGGCAAGTTTCAGAGGCCAATCGTGGCGCAGGGGAAGTGTGAGTGTAAAATCGACGGATTGTAGGTTCGATCCCCACTCGAGGAGATAAAATATTTACCTTACATTTATGTTTTCATTTCTTCGCTCTGGTGTCGAGGCAAATCGCGGCGTTGAGTTCCGCCACTCAACACGCAATGTCTCCAGAACTCGGTGGAAAGTAGGGAACGGTGTGTCTTAACATTAGGTTCCCTCTGCCTACTCTGCTGTGTGCGGGATATAGTGTGAAGCTGATTTGATTTGATTTTGATTAAAAAAAGGGTCGGTCGTGGCGCAGGGGTACAAGCACGTGACTATAAACACGACAGTTTGTTGGTTCAAATCTTGCTCGGGGAAATGAAATATGTAATTTTTTAATTTTTTCGCTCTGGTCGAGGTCGAGGCAAAGCGCGGTGTTGAGCCTTCAAAAATAGAGTTCGGCGGGAAATGAAATAGGGAACGGAGTGTCTTAACACTTCCCAAGTTCGGAGATTCTCTCTGGTATTAGAGGAATCTAGCACGAAGCTATTTTCTATGTATTTAGTAGAAATTATCAATCTTTACTTCTAAGCTTATATTATAAGGAGAAAGTTTGGTTGATCGCGCTACTACAAAAACAAAACTGCTAGTTCGAATTGAACAATTCTTGTCTTGAATAGTTAATTTATTAAAAAGGGCATATCAGTGGTTTCGATATGAACCACTGTACCTGTAGTCAGAGCCACTACTCTTACTCTTTCCTGATTGTTTCTTAATTACAAATACCTAACAGCATATTATTAATAATAAAAAAAATAAAGAAAATAGCAAAATAAAGCCAATAAAAGTTTTCGATGGGTCATAAATTTAAACTCTCTAGATGCGAATTTAGAATGCAAAAATTTTAAAACGGTACAAAAACTAAAAATATAGAACGTAAGTTCATAATATTATGAATATACCTACCGTCGCAAAAAAGATTTGTGACATATAGGAACAATACTAATTATAAACCAGTCGTAGGTTCCCTCTACCGCTATATGCGGGATACAGCGTGAAAATAAAAAAAAACTAGTCATTTCACAAAAAACGTGTTTACGTATTCTATTCCCGAATTTTACTGCGGCTTTCTTCTCAAATGACACAAATTACATGGAAACACACGTCTTGACGTTTTCCAGCTGTAACTTATAAATCTAGATTATCGTTGTTTGTTGTTTTCTTTTTCCAGAAATAACTTTTAATGTTTGTTTTGTGGGGAACGGAATCCTTTGGTATTGGAAAAAATGTTTATTTTTTTTTATACTTCAAGCTGAATCTCATACATAGCCGAGTAGACAAATAGAACTGGGTAACCTGGTGTTAAGACACTCCGTTCCCATAGATCCAATTCCGTTGCCCACTTTCTACTGAATTTTGAGAGTATGGTGTGTTGAGTGGCGTAACTCAACACCGCGCTTTGCCTACTTACCAGAGCGAGGCAATGAAAATATTACCCATAGTTGGGATCGAACCCACTACCGTCGTGCTTAGAGTCGCACCCTTGTTCCCCTGCACCACCACTGGCCTCAATATATTAATATCAAATACATTTATTTTATGGTACTGGGTAGATTAATGAAAGAGCTTTTAGGGCAGATAACAACAAAAAAACAGCTTTACGTTTTTCCCCGCATAGGGTAGCAGCCAAATATAACCTAATATTAACACACTGTATTCACCACTTTCCGCTGAATTTTCGAGACGTGTGCAGTGGCGGAACTCAACGCCGCGCTTTATCCGAGGAAACGAGGAAATTAATAATTTAAGACATTTACTCGAGTGGAAATCGAACCTACAACCTAACCGTTGCTGTATATAAAATGTATATGATGTTTGACTTTGTTTGAGCATGCAAGCATTTTTTGTAATTTGTAATGTCTGTATATAATAAGACAATTATAAATTTAGTTTAAAAAATTCAATCTATTTTTCTATACTTATATTATAAAACTGACTGGTTGTTTGACCGCGCTAATCTCAGAAACTACTGGTTCGAATCGAACAATTCTTTTTGAGTTAAATAGTTCATTTATTGAAAAAGGCTATTATAGGTCTCATGTTTATCGTTGGATATGGTGAGAACTCTACTCTACTCTAACTAACTCTTCTAAAGTTCTTCTTCGAAGAATTACCTGATTTGGAATGTTTCACGTATTGTACACTACTAATACTCTTGGTCACGAAGTCGCGGGTAGAAGTTAATATTTTATATTGTATATATACATAAACAAAGAGAGTCGTGGCGCAGAAGAGTGGGACTGTAACGCGACGGTTGTGAGTTCGATCCCCACTCGAGGAATTGTATTATTATTATTTAAAATTTTCAGTTCTTCGCTCTGGCACTAAGGCAAGAGCCCGGCATCGAGTTCCGCCACTCAACACGTAACTCTTCGAAAAAATTGGCGGAAAGTGGGAAACGGAGTGTCTTAACACTAGGTTCCTGCTATCCTGGTCTATCCTGCTTTGGGCGGGATACAGCGTGAAACTGACTTATTTTTATAAACAAACAACATTGATCTCAAGCATGAATAATATCATCCATACGCTTTGGCCTTAGACATAAAAAACATTGCTACATCGTGGGCGCCCCTGTAAAGTCCCGCAACTGACTCGTTTATCTTTTTAATGGCAGATTTTATTTATTTTTATAGTATAATTTAAAATGTAAAAACAAACGTAGATGAGGCTAATCGTGGCGAAGTACTATTGTATAGTACGACTGTAGATGCGACAGATTGTGGGTTCGATTCTCAATCGAGGAAAAATATTTAATATTTTCATATCCTTGATCTAGTAACGAGGCAAAACCCACATTGATTTGCGCCACTCAACACGCAACGTTCCCAGAATTTGACAGAAAGTGGGGAATGGTGTGTCTTATCTTAACACTAGGTTCCCAGGTTCCCTCTGCCTACACTGCTATGTGCGGGATACAGCATGAAGCTAATAAAAAAAGATAGCAGTGCGATGAATATATAAACGTCGCGACGTCTTCTACTCAAATCTGAATGGCAGTCGGAAACCTAATGCTAAGACTCTCCTTCCTCCACGCACCACTCAAGTATTTACTGATGCTGTCCCACTTCGACATAATGCTATTGACAAATTTACTTATTTCTTTATAATTTTAACAAAATACTTTTTTTTAAGCCAATATTTTCCCCCAAATTCTTTAAGGTTATTCTAAACTAGTTCATTGATTCAACCTTTTCTACGCTTAGCCAGTAAAACAGACGAAACGAATTCACAATAAACTAAAAATAAGAAAAATACTAACCCATACCCCAATATTCCCCATTAAAATAATAATAATAATTTAAATTTATTTTTATGTACAAAATAAAAAAAAACTATTATAAAACTCTATAGGGTCTTTAACTTTTTAATTAAAAAAAATATTTAAATTTTTAATTTAGAGACAGTTTATATTACATCAAATCTTTCATACAAATCTTCAATTCTTCTATTTATTATGCTATCTTTGTACAGTCAGTATACTGCAGCCCTTTAATTCCGACCTGGTCGGTTACCAGGAGGCGCGGGTTCGAGTCCCGCTACGTTCAAATTTTTATACGTTTTCTTATTAAGTATTTTTCTTTCCTAAGTGTGGAATAACACTTTAAAAATTTTAAAAATAAAAATTAATAACATTTAATATATCCATGAGGCCAGTCGTGGCGCAGTGGCACGAGGTGGGACTGTAAAACCGACTGGTTGTGGGTTCGATCCCCACTCGAGGAGATGAAATATTTACTTAAATTTATATTTCCATTTCTTCGCTCTGGTGTCGAGGTTAAGCGCGGCGTTGAGTTCTGCCACTCAACACGCAATGCCTCCAGAATTCGGCAGAAATTGGGGAATGGAGTGTCTTAACACCAAGTTCCCTCTGCCTATCCTGCTGTGTGCGGGATACAGCGTGAAGCTGGTTTATTTAATATGTCCATACCAAAAACATACAGGTACCTTTGTATATAATGAATTTCCTCCATTCGGCCAGCGTATTTAAGAGTCGTAAAGTTCTTTATATAGCTCCTCTCAAACAATCATACATTAAGAAACTGTTAATTTCCATTTGGAATGTTTGTTTTAGGTCCATTGGATCGTAAAACAGCTTATTGTCTTTAATGCTTACTCTTTATTCGTTTTAATGGGGATATAATGTATTTTTTAGCTTCACGCTGTATCTCGCATATAGCGGGGTAGGCTGAGGGAACCTGGGAACCTATTGTTAAAACATTTCGTTCCTCACTTTTTGCTGAATTCTGAGAGTATTGCGTGTTGAATGGTGTAACTCAATATCGAAATTTCTCGTTACCAGAGCAAGGAAATGAAAATGTTAAGTATAATATAAATTATAATTAACATTTCCCTCTATAAGAATCGAATCCGCAACCTGTCACGCTTACATTCACACTAATAATTTGGTATATTATTGAGAATCCTCTTACATATTATATAATTGTAAGCCTAAGTGTATGTATTATGTATTCAAAGATATTATTTAATCTAAGATTCGTTTCAAATTACATTATAAAGTTATAGCTCCAACGTCCGGACGAGAGGCCCGCCTTTGATTCCCGACACCGTGAACACCCATTTTGGTGCTTACTTTCAAATTCGACACCGCACTTAATTAGGAATGTTTATGTTTGGACACGCTGCTGGTGGGGAGTTTTTTGTCTTTATCACTAGTAATTAAGTTTGGCTTTGCTTACAAATTTTATTAATTTATAGATTTTAATTATATTGGTGTATTGAAATTATACGTATGAAACAAAAAGTATATTTCAATAAAAAAATATAAATTTTATTATATGGAATCTATTTTAATTAGATTTTAATTTTCACTTTTGTGAAAAATGGTGAATGAAACAAAACAATCCTATATGTGATTTAACATCAAATATATGACTATAGTTGGTATAGAAGTATGTAGACAAGTTCGATTTTCTATAAAAAAATAGAATTGATTTTATAAATATAATAATACTAGCGACCCGAATGCCTTACGCACTTACACTTTTAGCAAAAATATACAAAATATTAGCATAAATTATAGCTTTTGTGTTTTTCTGATGCATGAGCTATATACTGTAGAGTACTGTAGAGTTTCATCTAATTCCTTCATGCTGTATCCCGCACACAGTAGGGTAGGCAGAGGGAACCTAATGTTAAGACACTCCGTTCTCCATTTTCCGCCAAATTCTGGCGGATTTTTTTGTTAAGTGGCAGAACTCTATGCCGTGCATTGCCTTGATACCAGAGCGAAGAAATGAAAATACAAATTTAAATAAATATCTAATTTTCCCGATCGAACCCCCAATCAGTTACGTTTAGTCACACACTTGTACCCCTGCGCCACGACTGGCCTCGTGTAATAAACTAATAATACGGCCACGCGGGCGAAGCCGCAGGTCGAAACTAGATTTATTTAAAAATACCAACATATCTACAGACCGATCGTTTAGTTCAAAACTGCAATACTCACGAGTGAAGTAAAGGAAACGTTAAGTTAACTGCATTTCGATGGCCGCTACACATGTTCCACATCGGGAAGTTACCAGCGATGATAATTTTAGAACACCTGTACTGTATGGTTTACATCACTTGCTTCCTTGCGTTTCTATGATTAGTGCGTAATATTTAATTTTTAGTAAAATATATTATATTTGAATCACATCGAGGCCAGTCGTGGCGCAGTGGCATAAAGTGTGACTGTAAAACCGACTGGTTGTGGGTTCGATTCCCACTTGAGGAGATGAAATATTTACTTCGCTCTGGTGTTGAGGCAAAGCGCGGCGTTGAGGTTCTGCCACTTAACACGCAATGCCTCCAGAATTCGGGAGAAAGTGGGGAACGGAGTGTCTTAACACTAGGTTCCCTCTGCCAACCCTGCTGCGTGCGAGATACAGCGTGAAGCTGAGTTTGATTTATATTATATTTGTTGTTTTTGGGCAGTAATTAATTTGTTTTTTAGGCTCAGAAGAAAAAACGGAATTCTCATTCACTTTGTTTGTTTATTTGTCATCTGTTTGTTGTTTGTCTGTCCGTCTATCAAGGCAACTTATATCGAGATTACGTAGCTGTAGAGAATAAAAAAATATATATGAAATCTTCAGATCTTTAGTACCTTTTATTTTCAGTTGTATTTTATGACAAATTTGCCACGTTATTAAACGCTATTGGGTAATCCCCGTAGAATTATGATACTTGACGGGAGAACTTGCATTAATTATACATTAAGAAAAAAAAATCTTACAAATAAAAACTATTACAAAGTATTAATTGTAGTTCATGTCATACAAAATGATGCAAACGCCCACTAACATAAGTTTGTCAACTTTCAAAAGATACACTTTTTGGTATCCAGATGCTATAATTCTAAAATTGGTACGGAACCCTCGGAAACTCCAACTCGCACCTAACCGTTTTTTTTAATCTCCCACCATTAACCAATATATCTAAATTAACAACAACCATAACACTTTCTAACAATCCAGTTAAAACCAATAAACAATGCTATAAATTGACCACTTTAATTAAAAGCTAGTATATTTAATTATTTACTAAACGAATATGACAAGAAGGAGGTCACCAGCTACGCCATTGGCTCGGTGTAATATGTCCGTACACATGCCAACACTATTAATTAAGAAACCAATATTTGTTTTAATAGGACTAAATAAAAATTGAGGCAAAGGAATATTTTTTTAATTAAAAAAAAAGATAAATTTCTATTTTTCTATAGTCTATGGCAATAAATTAATAAAAAAGACTATTAGATGAATAAGATTTATTATTTAATGAAAATATAAAAACAAAAATCAGCTTTACGCTGTGTGCTGTCATTCGACACGCAATGCCTCCAGAATTCGGCAGAAAGTGGGGAACGGAGTGTCTTAACACTAGGTTCCCTCTGCCTACGCTGCTGTGTGCGGGATACAGCGTGAAGCTGATTAATGAAAATATAGATTAAAAAAAATTAAGATCATTATAACAGATGTTGGTACAGCTAAAAAGCTCTAATTTAAAAGGTTAAAAATGTTCATTGACTCGCACCAATCAAACACAGTAGTAGGTACGTACTACGAAGCACGCTTGTGAGCTTTGGCAATGTAAGAAGATTGTAAAACTAAATTTTCTTTCATATATTTTTTTCAATTTTCTTGATTTATATAAGTGGTCGGTTGGAAATTTGTTTATGTAAACTTTAAGACGTAAAGTGGAAAATACCTCTATTTCCTGTCCTGGAGATAAAACCTACTCTACACGCCCTACTCTATCTTTTTGACAAATTTTAACTTTCTAAGTCCTGTAGTTTTGTTTGTGCGTTATTTGTCAGTCAGCCAGTATATTCAAGTATATTCAATATTCTCTGGACATTACACGAGAAGAATTATTTATTAAAATGTAGAACGTACAAAATCAAAAAATGTATGAAATGTATAGAAAAAAATGTATAGAATATTTCAAATAAAGCTGAAACAGTACGACACTACCCAGATATTATATAAGAAAGTCATATAGTAACATTAAACACACACACACGCTATATGACAATAATACCACTTGCCGTTCGCGTTATAAAAACTAAAAATAAACTTGACTTTATTGAAGTATTATATGAATTTACTAAAATACCTGATCGTTCTGATCGTGTGTCAGATAGAGCCAGCCTAGGAGAGCTTGCGGGCAACTCTCCGTCTTGCCGCACCACTGTGGGAGATCACCGCCAATGGCGGTAGGAGACATAATAACATCTGAGTGTCGAGCACTCAATATTGCACTACACATATGTTAATTAAGCCACAATTATTAATTTTTAATATTAAATGTGAAATTTTAATGTAATTTTCTATGTTTTCAAGCAGCCGGGTGTGGTATTTTTGGTTCGGGACGGGATGCGCGCGCGCCGGCTACTCTGTGACTAGCGCTCCTTGAGACGGGAGATGTGGAGTAGAGATGATCGTGCTGCCGTATCGAATTTTAATATATCAGCGTTTTTGTTAATTTAATTATTATATTGAATGGCGTGGGTAGAAGGGTAATAATTCATTTTTTTTTATAATATACTGTGATTTTTTTTATTTGTTTCTTTATTATTTATAAATTTTATAAGGAGCACAAGCGTGTGAATGTAAGCGCGAAAGGTTGTGGATTTGATTTCCACTCAAGGAAATGACATATTAAATATTTTTTATTTTTTCTTCGTTCTGATGTCGAGGCAAAGGTCCGGCGTCGAGTTTCGCCACTCAACACGCTTTACATCCAAGTTAATATATATATATATATATATATATATATATATATATATATATATATATATATATATATATATATATATATATATATATATATTATAAACAAATTTAATAATTAGCTTCACGCTGTATCCCGCACACAGCAGGGTAGGCAGAGGGAACCTAGTGTTAACCACTCCGTTCCCCACTTTCTGCCGAATTCTGGAGGCATTGCGTGTTGAGTGGCAGAACTCAACGCCGCGCTTAACCTCGACACCAGAGCGAAGAAATGGAAATATAAATTTAAGTAAATATTTCATCTCCTCGAGTGGGAATCGAACCCAGAACCAGTCGGTTTTGCAGTCACACCTCGTGCCGCTGCGCCACGACCGGCCTCAATTTTTAATTTAAATTTAATAATGTATACGTATATCTGATTTAACAATCCAACGTATATATCTCAAGGTTCTCTAGATCGAGAATCGATACCAAGACACCTGCTAGTTGTCAATACCTATTCTAATTTAAGCTTGACTATAAATAAGATTTAGTTATTTCTATCAAATCACTCGTATAGACAAAATATTGTCCCGACAAAACCCGATAAAACCATTGCCATCTACAGGAATTGTAAATAAAAAATAAAATAAATAATAATAAAATTATTTCTCCGAGTGGACAAAATTAAACTCACAACACATTATACAACAAATTAATTAAAAAAAAAACTAAAAGATTTATCTAAAATTACAAAAACATCGATATTTATTCAATATATTCATCGATAAATCTTAAACAAAACCCAGCCATCCCTACCCAACATGTGGGCGCCCGGCGCACCCAACGACTCCTTGGAGCAATATTTTTGTTCCCCCCTACCAAGAACTATCGTTTAACCGGGCGAGTAAACAACTGTACGTGCTTTTGTTTACTTTTGACCACGTAACAGATTTATCAATGAGTTTTACGTTTTAGTTAAAAGTTTTACTGAAATTTTCGATAAAACTTGTTAAATCATGTTAAGCTTTTTTTTTTCTAAAATATATGTGGGTATAGTACTTTCTTATATATATTATAAGTCAGTTTCACGCTGTATCCCGCACATAGCAAGATAGGTAGAGAGAACCTAGTGTTTAGATACTCCGTTACCCATTTTCCTCCGAATTCTGGAGACTTTGTGGTTGAGTGACGGAACTCAACGCCGCGCTTCTCTCGACTCCAGAGCGAAGAAATGAAAATAACATTTTAAATAAATGTTTCGTTTCCCCGATTGGTAAAAATATTTACGCTTACAATGATGTAGTTTAATTGTATACGATTTCGATAAAATTTCAGCACTTTCTAAGGCAGAAAAGAGAAATTAGTGACAGATCACTGATTTCTTTCCATCCATTTAAGGATACTGCAGCTGGGAAATATTTATTATACATCCACGTACCACTTTGTCTGACCAAATGAGAAACTTATTAATCATAAACGTTTCTCTAAGAATGATTTACATTTACTATTTACCAACTAAACAAAAAAAATGTGTAACCATACCTATAAAATGCAGCGTTGAGTTCCGCTACCCAACACCTCTCGACAATGTATCGAAATTTAAAAGGGACGGAGAATGGGGACAGTGTGTCATAACACCTTACCTAGGTTCCTTCGGTCTCTACTATGCGAAAAAAAACGTGACTTTCACTGTTTTTTACTTAATATACACAAAAAATATATCTTATTATTTTTACTAAAATTATAAATTAGGTCAATGTCTAATTTTAAAATACTTAAAAATAATCTTACATTGTAGGGGAGTTCGCAATATAGTCTGTTTTTGATTACGGTCAAACGATAAATTTGAACACATGTTCTGGTTTTTTCAAGACGGCATTTCTTTCTTGGTTTTTTGCTATCTTCACGAAATTCCGGTTTTTTGTGGAGTAGGTAAAGAGGACTTTTGTGACTTACCATTTAGGGGCAATACTAAATTCACTGGAACTCTATTCTCTATAAATATATTTTCCTTGATTTTATTCTTTGACTACCTATCATACTTTGTACCATGTAAAATCGATTGGTTGTGGGTTTGATCCCCACTCGAGGAAATGAAATGTTTATTTACAATTATATTTTCATTTCTTTGCTCTGGTGTCGAGGCAAAGCGCGGCGTTGAGCTCCGCCACTCAACACGCAATCCTCCAGAACTCGGCGGAAAGTCGGGAACAGAGTGTCTTAACACTAGATTCACTCGGCCTACCCTGCTTTGTGCGGGATACAGCGTGAAGCTGATTTAATTTCAATTTTAACTTATATTATAAATAATAACAGATGTGCCGATACTTCTTGAAGTTTTTATCGAAAATGGTGGAGTGATGGTGTCATAAATGTGCTTCATCAATCATCTAATTATATTACTTATGTAAAAAGCTCAAATTTTATGTAAGGCATGTAATTATTAATATATATGAGAAATAAATATAAATGTTGTGAATTGTCACTAACATTTACAAAAACTATTAAAGTTATCGTTATATTTTCACAAAATACTAAAATTTAGTTTTTAAACTTTTTTAGAAAATAATACTAATATTATAAACGTAAAAGTTTGTGAGGTTGGATGTTTGTTCTACATTTACACAGAAACTACTCAACGAATTTAGATGACACTTTAAAGACATATAGCTTATATATCAGAATGGTACGTAGGCTATAATATATGTTAAAAAAATATAATTTAGCTAAAATATAATAATAAGTTTAAGCAGGTGAACCAGCAAGTGGGGCGCTAGTGTATAAACATATTAACGTAAATCAACTATGAACCCGCACCCGTAGGAAACCGTTCAAGAACACGATTAAACACAGTCTCAAATCCCACTAAAATTCAAATTTATATACGTTTCTAAGTGCAAAATGACACTTTAAAAATGTAAAAACTCCTTTTAGCCCTTTTAAATATTTTAAGCACCTTATTATATATTAACAAAATATTTCCATTATTTATTCTTATACATTATATACATTTCTAAGTACGAAATAACACTTTAAAAATGTAAAAAATCCTTTTAGCCTTTTTAAATATTTTAAGCACCTTATATATTAACAAAATATTTCCCATTATTTATATTATATACTTATACAATAAAGAAAATAATTTATCACACACTCGAAAGCCCTAGAGAAGTTTATACATTTGTGTCACTTTATATTTATTAGATGTTGAGAACGTGATACTTGAACTTCCGTTCTAAGAACAAACGTATATTATTTGCTTTTGTACTAAAGTCTCAAAGCCAGTATTTTTTCAGTTATTATTGTTTATTTTTACAATATTAGTTATTTTTGTTGAAGTGAAAACAGAATTTAGTTTTTTTTTGTTGGTATAACAATATATAACTAGTGACTAATAGGGATCCAGTCACGTGAGGCTATCGGTTCGATTCCCTCTCAAGGAAATGAAATATTTAATATTTTCGTTTCCTTATTCTGGTAACGTATTATTTGTGTAAATTTATGCTTGTCTTTGTCCATTAATTTTTATTATTTATTTTGTGATTTTTTTAATGTTTTAAATGTTCATGTGAAATGATGCGGATGACTAGTGAGGAAGGATGATTAGAAGGGCTGGATGGAGATCCAGCCCTTCTAAAACTTTACACTGGTTCTGTTTTAACTTTCTTAAGTTGGCCGCATTTCGTTTTGTCACCTAGCAAGCAATCTCCTATGATTGATAGAATATGGAAATGATGTATTAAAGGAAAAATTTGTATGTAAGCAATAAATACTTTAATGTTATCCGATAAGATAAATAGCGACATAGAGTCTTAGTCCTAGGTTCAAAATTCAAAGTGAAAATATTCTTTCATTCAAAAAAACTTTGTTTAAAGTGATTATATTTATATTTAAGTTGATATAAAGTGATTATGATTTAATTTAATTTATATAAAGTTCAATGGTAGCTATAACGGGAATCGAACCCACAACCTGTCAAGATACACGCTTGTGCTACTGAGCCAAGACTGGCCTCAAACCAGCAATATATAATCAGTTAAACAGTATCGGGACCGTAATCGTTAACCTTATTATGGTTTTGTCATAAAGCAAATAAATTATACGGAATTAAGTCACGAAAGGAGACATTCTGTTCACAATTTGCATAATTCCATGGAGTTTGTTATTTATAATGATAAATGTAATTCATGTAAATTAAACTTTTATAAATAAAAAACAATCTTTTAAAAGTCTTCTGTTATGAAAAATTATAGGAGTAAACTTAAAACATATTGGGGAACACATTTAAATATAATCATTGCCTTTTTTACATAATATTCATAATATTGAAAGTAGTAAATAATTCTTTTAGGTCTTTTTAGGTGAATTCAATTCCCACTCGAGGAAATAAGATAAGTATTATTTTAATTTCTTTGTTCTGGCGAACGAGGCAAAGGGCGGTGTTGAGTTCCGCCCCTGAACACGCAATGCGTCCAGAATTCGAGGGAAAGTTGGGGACCGGAAATGTCGTAATGGGAACGGAGTGTCTTAAGACTAAACTCGCATTCCTTCCTTGTAAGTGCGGGTTACAGCGTGAAGTTACAAAAAAGTACATATTCATACATTATATTTATTACATAATCGAAACTTCTTTGATCTAAGAAAAAACAAGAAAGATACTGTCATGTAAACTATTAAGATTTATATATAAAAAAAATAAATAAGAACATCAGAATCTATCAACCAAGATTCCATAATTTATCACAAATAAACCGTATAATTCAAAAAGTCGTCTAAACTAACGCAAGAGGGTACACAGCAAGTGTATGTTCATTTGTGCGGGTCACTTGCCTCGTTGTTCTCAATTAAAAAGCGTCATACGAACCAATTGGCTTCATTGGCGTGATGTAACAGTTTATTTAGATGTTACTGACATTGTAGGAAAGAGGGTTTTGTGTATATGATTTTGCTTTTTTTTAATTTCTTGGCCGTCGTGACGCTTTTAGAACACCTGTATGGTTCGGTTCCTGCTGGGCGGAATTAGTTATTTTCTTTTCCTCGCTCCGGTAACAAAACAAAATGCTCCGCCATTCAACACGTATTGCCTTCAAAACTGGGCGTAAAATGGAAATTGGACATGGACAACGGAATAGATGGAAGGGGGAATGGTCCGTGCCCATCCCAGAATAGTCGGAAATCCAACCTCAGAACTTATCTAACACAGAGATTGCTCGAAAACTAAAAAAAACAACATTTACAGGAGCATATGTCTTCAAAGCTAAAGTCCAGGCGCCGTTCAGAAAATATCTCTAGATACGCTCATGGAAAAAAGTGTCTTCTCCTCTACCTCTGCCTACCCTGCTATGTGCGGGATATAGCGTGAAGCTAAAAAAATGAATTGAAAAAAAAAACATCACGAATAAAAGAAACCCAACATGTGTTACAACAGTGACATTTAGAGTTCGTCACTAAAACAATACAAGTTCGTCTGGTCACTTGTCAGTGGCTTGTACAATTTATTCTAAAACAAAATAAGTATATTTTTTGTAAATATCTGTTCACTTGACAGTGTCTTGTACAATTTATCTCATTCAAAATATGGCATATGAGCGCAAAGGTTGTGGGTTCGATCCCCACTTGAGGAAGTGAAATATTTATTAAAATTTATATTTTCATTTCTTCGCTCTGGTGTTGAGGCCAAAGCGTGACGTTGAGGCAGATCAACACGCAATGCCTCCAGAATTCGGCGGAAAGTAGGGAACGGAGTGTCTTATCACTAGGTAATAAACACGGGATACAGCGTGAAGCTGTTTTTTATTCAAAACATAAATGTGAGAATGGTAATCAAGTTTAATACAAAACAAAACAATAATCGATTAATTAAATGATGGCAGTAATGAATAAGAAAATTAACATTATTTATTCTTGAAATGAAATGTGAAGTGTATTTTTTTATTTATTTGTTTAATTTGCAAAACATATAGGATGTAAAGAGCTATTATCTAACTATGAGCGCGATGGTTCTAAATTCGATCCCGACTAACTAGTTTAAACCCACACTCTGGTAACACACGGCGTTGAATGCCAACATTCTGAACACAATGTTTCGAATTCAGGTTTATTTTAGTTTAAAAAAAAACCTGAATTCGAAACATTGACAACAAGAATTGAAATAAAAAAATAATAATAAACTGAAATTCTCTCATAATTCTGCCGCAGACAAAAAATCTTAATTTATTGTGTTAATGTTGTTCTTTTTTTATGATCTTTATGTATACAAGTTATGACTTTGTTATTCTTAGAGCTGCTTATATAGTTTACATGTTCATAATATATTAATATATTTTATATTTACGATTATTATTAATTAATATTATTGAAATATAAACTTTTTTTTAATGTTAAATAAACGTAAAATATATTTAAGCTATGGTTTTTATTCTGTAATCATATAAAGATACTGCCACGTTACAACACATTTTTTTCCCGCCAAATTGACATTCCAAAAAAATGTTTCAAAATTGACAGTTAGCGTTTGACTGAGGCGAAATTTTATTTTCACGAGATTTCAAATATATATTTTTTATCAAATATTAAAATATAAAGGATATTTTGAAGACTTTTCAATCAAGTTACACATTATATTATTATTTGGTATGTATTTCTATTTTGTTTCAAATTTATTTTTCATCGGTCGTTGTCAAATATATATCTTTTGTGAAAGCATGTTAAAATAAGTAAATACAAAGTATTTATATTATTATTTTAAGTCTAATTACAATTTTATAATAATATTTCCATTAAATTTCGACTTTTGTGATTATTCAGAATATCCATAGGGTATGCAATAAATTTAAAAGCTGAACGCTTTGTTTGAACCTAGTGTTAAGACACTCCGCCCTACTTTCAAGCCAAAGCACTACTAGCTACTACTCTATCGGACTAGCGGAACTCGCTTCCGCGCTTTGTCTACCAGAGAAAAACAACGGAATTCCCACAAACGGGGATCAAACTTTATATTAATAATGTAAATATTATTATTTTTTTCATTAGAATAACTTACAATAAAAATTTAACAATATTTTTATAAGATACACTTCATTTAAACAATGCCATAATATTAAATCCTTATTAGTTAAAGCTTTATATAATAAAAATGTGTCATTTTCACGAAATAACATATATGTAAGTGTAACATGGTGGCACACTTACCCGCCGGTCGCCGGAAGTAGCTACTTCCGATATCCAGTTCCTGTTCTAGTTTTACTGTTTTACTAGTCATCTTTTTTATTTGTGGAGTCTCTGATCTCAATGAACAGAGTATTTGTAAATATATAGTCTGTGGATATTATGGTTCTTCTTCATTTTATTTTATTGTATATGTGATGATATACGAATGTTGTTATTTAATAATATTTATCGAAGAATATTTTAAACAAATTGCGACACAATGTGTCGAAAATCAGTCAGTGTATGGGAGACGGGGACCTTAACACCAGGTTCCCTCTGCCTACCCTGTTATAAGGTAAATACAACGAAACGCTAAAAAAAATAATCTACTTAGTGCAATATATACTATTCTTTACTTATATCAATCTACCCTTTACATATTCTGCAGCAAATTTGGCCAACGGTTTTAAAAAAGACATTTAATAAAAAAAAGGTTTTTAATATATCTATAAACAATATTAATAGCCCTTTATATTATACCCCCGTTGGTGGTTTCGTCTCTACATAAACGTTAGAGATTGAAAGTGTAGTTAAGTTCTAATCGTATAAAAATTCTTACGAGAACAGTTTTTGTGGCACAAGCGTGTGAATATAAACATGACAGTACGTGGGTTCGATTCCCACGCGACGAAATTATATATTGTATTATACAACTTAATGCATATACTTAATTACGAACTAGTGCCATCAACAAGTAAAAGCTTACGAACTCAAAACTAAAGTGTTTCTCAGTAACAGAACTCAATATCAAAGTTCGATAGAGTTCAGCGAAGCTTGTATCAGCTAGCTGGCGTTATTCAAGCCTTTTACACCACGCACGCTACCGGGAACTGATAATGGATACATTGTCAGCGACTTTGTCGCGAGAGTCAGACGTGGCCAATTTTGTGTTAGTGTGAAAGTAATGTGGATACATTTTTAACATTTTTAAAGTTTTAATCCACACTTAGGATAGAAAAATACTTATTTAGAATACGTATAAAAATTTGAACGCAGCGAGACTCGAACCTGCGCCTCCTGGTTCGTTTCCAGGAGGCGCGGGTTCGAGTTCCTCTACGTTCAAATTTTTATAAATTTTATACGTTTTCTAAATAAATGTTGATATACTTCTTAGAAAATATATATATAACAAATTTTATTTAAACGTAACAGGATTTGAACCCGTGCCTCTTGGAAACCGTCTAAGAGACGCGGATTCAAATACCGTTGCTGTTAATTTTTTTTTATGTTTTCTAAAAAAGTATTTTTCTTTCCCAAGTGCGGAATAACACTTTAATAATGTAAAAAAAAATATATGGAGATGTTTCATTTTGTGAATTAGTAAATTTGGTGAGGAAGTTGTTAATATTTTATATTCTACTATGGCTTCATGGTTGTTTTTTTACATAGCAGCAGAGTAGTGTCAATATTATCTTTTGTCCGCTTTTCACCTAGACTCGCGGCGTTGAGTGTTGATTGGCAGAACTCAACGCCGTGTTTCGTGTTACTAAAGGGAGTAAATGAAAAATTCATTGCCCCGAATTAGGATAAAACCCACGTCCATTGTGTTTACACAGATGATTTTCGCCACGACGCGACGGTCCCTTTTTCAACGTCATCACTTGGTATATATAAAACAAAATTATATATTTGTTCCTTTGTTCTCTTTTTCACATACTTATTATCTTTATTATATTCTTTGTATTATTAAACTCTTTTATGTAGAATTCAATCACACTATAACCCTGTACAGGCAACGATTTTTATAATTTTAAAACCTCTGAAAATGAAATATACTAATAATGAAAATTAGAGATTTTTTTAAATAACATATTTACCTTTTTTAAATAGATAGAAGAGAACGGAGTGTCTTAACACTATTCCCTCTGTCTATCCTGCTGTGTGTGAAGCTGATATATAGATATATTTAATTTATAATTATTAAAATAAATAATATATCTTGGGTATCTGTATTTGGAAACCCCTGGAGTAGACTAAACAGTGCAAGCAATTTATGCACTCTCTATACAATGTAAGTCATAGATTCAAAATGGTCACTGTAATATGGAACGTAGTAACGGTCTATTAAGGTGTGTTGCAGACTAAAAATACATTGTAATTCATTTTTTGTTCATATGTTTATTAATTTAATCTTTTAGCAGGAAGTTAGCACTCATTTGGATAAACCATTATTTACAGCTTTAGATATTAGGTTTCACCGTGACTTTGCCTGTAGGTTTCGATATAAAAATTTGTATTAATAAACGTTGGTTTAAATAGATTGGTTAGGTTAATTTTGGGATTAAAAATTTCTATGTAATGATCTAGGTAATAAATTTAAAAAGAGTTAATGAATACTATTACCTTTTGTTATCCACTTTTCAAGCTTTTTAATTTTCTCTAAAATACTTTGGGCATGCCCGTTCGCTGTGACCGTTGATATATATATACAAAACATATTTTTTTTATAATATCACTGAAATATCTAGAAGTTACTAGTTACTTATAGATAATTTATTATAATAATTAATATATTCAGTTATATTATATGCAAAATGATATATTCCGAAAAATAACAAGTAAAAATAATAAAATTTCAATTTAAATTAAGATTAGATCAAAGGAATCTAACACAACTAGCGATAAGATATCTATTTTTGTGTTATAAGTAATTTATACGCCTAACTAAGCCAGGAACAACATATATTAGTAAACATTCTAATCCAAAAAATGCCAGCCTTTACTTATCCAAAAATTTTATTTGCCAGGCACTTATATTCTCTAATTATTGTGGGTTCGATACCCACTCGAAGAAATTAAATATTGAGTATTTTCGCTCTGGTATCGAGGCGAAGTTCGAGTTGAGTTCCGCCACTCAACACCAATAGAATTTGGCAAAAAAAGGAGAAAGGAAGTGTCTTAATGAGAACAGAGCGTTTTAGCTCTTATCTTAAAATTAAATCCCAGGTTCCCTCTGTCTACTCTGCTATGTGCAGGATACAGCAAAAAACTACTAAAAAAAATAAAAGTAACAAAAAATATAAGGGAATCGTATTAAGACGCGAACAAAGACAGGGCAGGTTGCTAGTATTTTACTTATACATAAGCTAGGTCGTTGCTCCTTCCCGTAAAGGAGATCAGTATCACGTTTCATAATAGAAGCCTGTTATTTTGTGCCAGCGTAAAGACCATTTTACTATATTTATGACTTTTCAAAAGTGGACTATGCCAGCGAACAGAAGAATTAGATAGAGGAACTAGATGTGTAGTTTTTGTAATATAATATACAGTATATTATAAGCCGTCTTAGCGCAGGGCCCAAAAGCGTGCACTGAAAACGCGACTGTTGTGAATTCAATTCCAGTGGACAATGAAATGTCTTAAAGCTATGTTGCTTCTGCGTACCCTGCTATGTGGAATACATTGTAAATCTTTTTAATATTTTTTTAAAGTATTGTTCCGCACTTAGGAAAGAAAAATACTTATTTTTAAGGGAACCTGGAGGCGCGGGTTCGGGTCCCGCTACGTTTAAATTTTTATACATTTTCTAAAAAAACAATGTAAATCAATTTTTCAACAAGCTTTTATTAGTTTTGGTGGTCGTATGTATTTAATGTGTCGACTGACTTCGAAACGTCGCACTAATATATATTTTGCATGCTTGTCAAGAACGATGCTGTAATATAAACAACTGTGTGATGTGCGAGTCGGACTCGCCCACCGAGGGTTCCGTACCAATTTGCGGATTGAACGGGAATCAGTAGAAATAATATTTCAAAAAAAACATAGTGTTGCAGTGTCAATGAATTCACTTAGTGATTTATCACCCAAAAATATGTTTTTTTAGCTTTTTTTTTTTATTTAATTAAATCAGCTTCACGCTGTATCCCGCACTCAGCACGGTAGGCAGAGGAAACTTAATGTTAAGACACGCCGTTCCCCAATTGCCGCCAAGTTCTGGAATCATTGCGTGTTGAGTGGTGGAACTCAACGCCCCGCGTTGCCTCGACACAAGAGCGAAGAAATGAAAATATAAATGTAAATAAATATTTATTATCCTCGAGTGTGGATCGAACCCACAGCCAGTCGATTTTACAGTCACACTTTGCACCCCTACGCCACGACTGACCTTTTAATTGTATTTTATTTTTAAATAGAAGATACCTACAACAACTACAAGTCTCTATTTTTTATTATTTAACGTTGAATAGGTTTGAGCGATGGTTAAAATATTACGACATACATATATATATGAAAATTAAAAAATTAAATTAGCTTCACGCCATATCCCGCACACAGCAGGGTAGGCAGAGGGAACCTAGTGTTAAGACACTCCGTTCCCCACTTTCTGCCGAATTCTGGAGGCATTGCGTGTTGAGTGGCAGAACTCAACGCCGCGCTTAACCTCGGCACCAGAGCGAAGAAATGGAAATATAAATTTAAGTAAATATTTCATCTCCTCGAGTGGGGATCGAACC
>JAATLQ010028269.1:0-18734 GCA_013421005.1 Heliconius erato x Heliconius himera | reverse complement strand
CATATATATATGGCTTTCATTTAATGGCGTAGCGGCAACTAATTTGCTTTAAATTGCCATTACTTAATACGAACGAGGGTAGATTGTATCATATTTTGTTATGTAAAACGTCACTTTGTTCGACGCGCGATCTAGAGTATGCAACATACTGCGTAAAGAGTGCTACGGAAATGACATAATAAATCATTGATGAAATTATGTGTAGAACATAAAGAAATATATAAAAAGCAGGAATTTCATATTATAGAATTGACTGGCTTTTTTTTAATATTGTGCCTTAAATAAGTCCCCCAGATTTCGGTTGAAAAGTGGAGAGCTGAAGCAATTTAATCGGGAACGGAGTGTTCTTTTAACACTAAGTTCCCAGGTTCCCTATGCCTGCTATGTCCGGGATACAGCATGAAACTAAAAAAAAAAAAACTTGCACCTATATAGAAAATTGTAATGGAATTTACATTAAAAATTGTTATAGTGCATTAGATATTAGTTATTATTTCCATTAACGTTCAACACGCAATGCCTCCAGAACTCGGCGGACAGTGGGGAATGGAGTGTCTTAACACTAGGTACCGTCTGCCTACCCCGCTGTGTGCGGGATACAGCGTGAAACTGATTTAATTTTTAATTTAATACATATATTACAAAAACATAGTTTGTAATCAAGTCATAGTGATTATTGTATTTCGTTTAAGGTCAGCAGAACGCGATAAGCCGCAGTGGAAAAGTTTCAGGAGTAATTTTAAAGGTAATTTTACAGTAATTTACCTAACATTAGCTCGACTCTGAGACGGCGTAGCGCAATTTAGTATTAGCCTTTGACTTTTTTTCTATTTTACTAATTATGCTTCTACATCGTTTGCCTGGTTTCGTAACTCGTTACCGCTGATGTGGTAACTTTGTTCTTTTGGTGACAAAGAATAATTTATATATTTATTTATTTTAATAATTTTTTTATCAGCTTCACGCTATATCCCGCACACAGTTCGTTCACTTCACACTTCGTTCCCCTCTTTCTGCCGAATTTTGGAGGCATTGCGTATTGAGTGGCAGAACTCAACGCCGCGCTTTCCCTCGTCACCTGAACGAAGAAATGGAAATATAAATTTAAGTAAATATTTCATCTCCTCGAGTGGGGATCGAACCGACAACCAGTCGGTTAACAGTCACACTTTGTGCCCCTGCGCCACGACTGGCCTCAATTATTAAGTTATTAAATTCTTATATTAAATTTATGAGTTGTAGCTATGAACATATATTTTTTATACCAGTTGTATGTATATATACTTGATATATTGAGTATTTAGTAGTAATGTAATATTTTAAAATTATAATGAGAGAGATACATCCACATCGCTTTTAAATAGAAATTGAAGAGTTTTTTATTATCAAAAACACTTCAAACGGTCGTCATTTCGTAACGCCAGTTTATTAATTCATGAAATGTATGAAAAATTTACAGTTAGAAAAGCTATAAAATTTGTGTTATATATTCAAAAAAATTCTCATTCATCCTTTCCAATATTAAAGCGAAATCCCAAATACTACTAAATAAACTGTTTGAAAATATACGAATTTAATACAATTCGATTAAAGACTGTGCATGCAATATTTCTCTGGCCACCCCCTTGACCGCGGCCGCACGCGACCGGTCGTTCAACTGTCGTCGGTTAGCTGGCTGGCTCGCTTCACCCGCGATAGCGGTCACCGGTGGTGGTTAGGTGACTAACGAGACCGAAATGTGATTGCAGTTCCTTAGAAATGAAGTTTTTGGTTTTGTCGTTTCTCCTATAAAGTTGTTAGGAATTGTTAATTTTAATAATAATATGATCGTAGCGCACAATTCCGTTTGCGTGGAATGTAAAACGTGAAGTCTTGCTTTTTCCGTTTCCGTAGGAGTTTCGGGGAACCCATCTCTTAAGGCTACACTCCCCAAAGAACCTGTGTTGAATGTCAGTATTCTACGCTAAGTAGCTCTTCTGTTTTCTATCGGTCACTGAGTAATGAAAGATATGTATATATAGGTAATTCATAAACATATCTCTTAACGTTTTACGTAACTGGAACGTGTCGCAATGCACTTGATAATTGCTGTTTCCAATCTTATACAGAGGAATATTTTATTAGACAAAGCGCGGCGTTGAATTCTGCCACTCATCACCCAATGGCTCCAGAATTCGGCAGAGTGTGGGGAACGGAGTCACAAAATCACAAAAAGTTAAAAACAGAAACTCAATTACACTACAGCCATTGGTGGTGTGATTAATTCGCAAAACTGCTACATTATAAAAACTATGTAAATGAACTTTACACTCACTTTTCATTTTACACGATGTTTTCTTATGTCTTAAATTTAGCAAATTTTATGTATGGGCTATTTTGTATGCTCATAAAACTCATACAAAATGTGCACAGTGCGGTTAAACTTAAATTAATCTTATAGCCTTTATAGATTATATGTACGACTTTTTTCTGTGTAACAGATTCTCCAATTTTCATAACTTTAAAAAAATATCAATATTACACAAATAACATATAAAATAAGAAGGACGTGAAAAATTTAAGGTAAATAGTAAGTCTAAATACATTATTAATTTTAAATATATAAAATTTTGAACAGAATGGAAACCAGGACATGATGTTGCACCTGTTGTAAGCTCTTGTAAATTCTTTATTAACACTTGTTCCACTTAGTGTGTTTCTCGAATAAATAATTTTAATATCAAACAATTATAACTGTTACCAGCCAGTTGAGGCCAGTCGTGGCGCAGAGGCACAAAGTGTGACTGAAAGCTCGACTGGTTGTGGGTTCGATCCCCACTCGAGGAGATGAAATATTTACTTAAATTTTTATTTCCATTTCTTCGCTCTGGTATTGAGACAGAGCGCGGCGTTGCGTTTCGCCACACAACACGCAATACCTCCAGATTTCGGTGGAAAGTGGGGAATGGAGTGTCTTAACACTAGGTTCCCTCTGCCTACCCTGCTGCGTGCTGCGGGATACAACGTGAAGCTGATTTATAACTGTTTTATATAGATTGAACTAAATATGTTTATTTATTTATTTACTTATTTAGCTTCACGCTGTATCACGCGTATAACAGGGTACGGAGAGGGAAATTTTTCACACTTTCCGCTGATTTTTCGAGGTAGTTTTTGTTGAGAGGCGGAACTCAACGCCATGCTTTTTGCCTTGGTACCAGAGCAAAGAAATGAAAATATTATTAGTTAATAAGTTATTCCCCCGAGTGGGAGTCGAACTCAAAACCCCTTGTGCCCTTGCACCACCACTGACCTCATTAACAATGGGAATGTATAATTAAAATATAAATAATATTCTATCCTTTTTTTATACTTAAATTGAATGAGAAACTTTATTTTGCATTTATTTTTACAAGGTAAAATATTTCAATTTCAAATGAAACTTTTAATTCTATTTTTTTATTAACTACAAATTTGAGGGTTAAAACGGTGAATTTGATGTATAAAATGATGAATTTAAAGTTTAAAATTATTAATTTAATGTGTAAAAAAATTTATTTGCTAATTTGATGCGTAAACGATTACGAATTTGGCGTGAAAAACCTTTATTATTATTTAAATTATTATATTAACCTTAATTATATAAACTTTTATATTATAATAAAAAAAATTCAAGCCCATAAATCTATATTTAAGTAAAGGATTTATAAACATAAATACGGAACGCACTTACATCATAACTCGATGTCAGTCCTCGTTACCGCGCGGTCGTAGCCGCTCGCGGATATCGCTACGACGTAGTCCGCTACACGATTACGAACTTTGAATTTAAACTCTAAAGTCTTAACGGCCGTTAATTTTATCGCTACATCCGTTAATAACGAACTTTCCGTTGCTTTATTTCCATTGAGTCGTTTATAGCGAATATTTTGCTTAAGTGAAATGTAAATATGTATTGATTAATGGATTTTTAATTATTGAAGTTTTTTTTTTTGAACTGTGTGTACTTGAAATTGATTGACATAAAAGTGATTGACAGTTAGTGTGGAAAGGAAATGTTTAGAAATGTGAGTTGGCACGTGATGTTTTTTACGGGGATGTTTCGCGGTTTACGACTTATTCTTTATTAGACATGCGGTACATATTCGGTTCGTTGTTCGGGTAAAATTTTGCCAATATATTCGATGGCCCTAATAATTTTATTGTTTTTGGTTATATTTGAAGGGGTCGTGATTTTTTATTACTTGTATATCTGTATGCTTTGATTATTGATATTTTTTACATCAGCTTCATGCTGTATCTCGCATGTAGCAGATGGAACCTATTGTTAAGAATCTCCGCTTCCCACTTTCTGCCGAATTCTTTCTGGTATTAAGAATATTAAGTGTGATAAAAATGATACCTTATATTTTTCTAGTTAATTATTATAACTATTCATTAATTAAAAATTTATTACGCTCAATGAAATATCAAATAACAGTGTACAATTGCAAAATAATCCAAATATACAAGGCGAAGCGAGAATGCAAGAATGTTGAAGGACCATTTCTCAGTGTTTTGGTATATATGTATAACCTACAATTCAATTAATTACAGATTTGAATGTAAACCAGAAAAAAAAATAAAAAAAAGTAACAACACAGCTGATTTTTTTTTGGAATTTCATATATTTTTTAGTTTTTACCAATTTTAGCAACTTAGAAATACTGTTTATTACTTTTGTGGTCGTTATTGAGATCTTGTAAGTCGTATCCAACATGACTGATGATCATGGTTCGAGGTCATCTTATGAGCACGATTGCATTGCTGCCATTGATTGCGGTCCATTGCACCGCACCACCTCGTGAAATTTGTGAGAGAGGTTCCCAGCCTTTAGTTGGCCCATCCCGCTGGTGATCGGCCACGTGATCTCTTGCCTCTTACTTGAATATATCCAACAACGACTAACCGTTCCAAACTTTTGTCACCTTTTCTCATTATATGGCCAAAATAATAAATAAAGTGTTGCTCAATTATTGAAGAGAGACGCCTTTCTTTTGACCTCAGAGTGTATGGAATTATTTGTGTGTTTCGCAGTTCTAGGTGTTCGTAACATGCGCCTCCAGTACCACATTTTAAAAGTGTCAATACGTTGCTTCTCTCTACTTTAGATGGTCCAAGTTTCAGCTCCATATGTAAATATAGGAAACACATAGACTCGCACTTTAGTGTACCTGAAAATTCCACGATTTTGCCAGATTTTGTGAAGATGTGCCATGGCATCTTTGGCTATACTTATGCGCCTCTTTATTTCCGGAACACAGCTGCCATCGTTGCATATCTTTGAACCCAAGTATTGTTATAAACAACGTATTGTTATATGCGATGTTATATAGAACGTATAATTGTATCGAAAGCAATTTAAGTTTACAAAAGTAGAGAGATGTCAACTCATTAGAGAGTTTGTCGGTATGTCAAATATCAATAAAGTATATAATGTATTTATAGGCTTCTATAAGCCATATACTTCATAAGAAAACGTATAAAAATTGAACGTACCGGTATTTGGACGGTTTCCAAGAGGCGCGGGATCAAATCCCGCTACGTCATTTTTTATACGTTTTTGTCTTTCCTGTGTAATAACACTTTAAATATACTGTAAATATACTAAAAGCCTTGCAATAAACTAAGTTACAACGATAATTTATTTTGTACAGGGATTTCTATTTTCCACAACTAAAACATAGACATTATAAGCATATAATATATTGCTAATATATTTAAAATAAAAAGGACGAAACACCTGAAACTGCATTTTCGAGACAGTACGTAGAGACGTACTCTATCGATATACTTAAACTATAAAGTTTAAGTAATCGATAGAGCAGTAGTAAATTCGCCAAAACTGTCAAATGGCATCCAAAAGCCAAATATAGCGGGCTCAACATTTTTATTGATTACAGTTTGTGATGCCAGCAGGTACCGTACCTAGGGAGGGGACACGCGATACTTTTGTTCACTGACAATTTTTACGTGAAACGCTAGGGAAGGGGGGCTATCAGACGTTTGTGGAAAGAGCAATCGTCATTTAAATAAGACCACCCCTCCCTCGTTTACCATTGCTGTCGATGTTTTGCAAGTTGCTTATTTTTTTTTTGTTTTAATGATGTTTAGGCCAGTGCGATTGTAAAACGGGACAGGTTGTGGGTTCGATTCCCGATTGAGGAAATTAAATGTTTAATGTTTTCGTTTTCCTGCTCGAATAGAGTCAAAGCTCGACGTCGAGCTTAGCCAATCAAGACGCAATGCCTTGAGAATTTGGCGGAAATGGGGGAACATTACTTTTAATATTAAATTCCCAGGTTCCATCTGCCTACCATATTACATGCGGAATACAGCGAGAAGCTAAAAAAAGCAGAAAAGGCATAGGGTCAGAAGAGACTGCGTTAGGCTTTGAAAGGACCAATCAATTTTTTTATAGATTTATGCACAGGACATATTGAAATCGCTCCCTAAACATAATAATTAAAATATACTTTTTGGAGCGATTTCATCACATTCGAAGTATGTTGCTAATGCTTCAATTAAAAAACTAACACACTTTCATACAATTAACTGTGTATAATAACAAAGTACGAAGGCCTCGCGGCCTTGGGTATGCTGAGTTCCCAGCAGAATAATTACACGTTATATTGTAAACCCGACGGTCGTGAGTTCAATCTCCGCTCAGGGGAATAATATTGAAATTGTTTTTTTTTACTCTAGACTCTAGATCAGGGGTTCCCAAACTTTTCTTGCTCAACTTTTATATCATTCTTGGTAGCAGGGACCACTATGCATGTAGGTATAATAAAAATACCTGTGATAATGAAACAAAACCTTCGCCTTACCATTCCCAATCATAAAATTAATATCGTTCGCGGACCACTGGTTGGGAACCAGTGATCTAGATAGACCATGACGTTGAATTCCACCACTCAACATTCAATGTCTCAAAAACAAGTATGAAATATTCCCTCAAAAAAAAATTTAATCAGCTTCACGCTGTATCCCGCACACAGCAGGGTAGGCAGAGGGAACTTAGTGTTAAGACACTCCGTTCCCCATTTTCTGCCGAATTCTGGAGGCATTGCGTGTTGAGTGGCAGAACTCAACGCCGCGCTTAACCTCGACACCAGAGCGAAGACATGGAAATATAAACTTAAGTAAATATTTCATCTCCTCGAATGGGGATCGAACCCACAACCAGTCGGTTTTACAGTCACACCTCGTGCCGCTGCTTGTCGGAAAAAACGAGATCGTTTCTTCATGGTGTTCTAGCAGGCAACTGTGAAAAGCAACGGGTGTGGGTTTGATACCCACTCAGGGAATGAAATATTTAATGTTTTCGCTCCGGCAAAGCACGGGGTTGAGTTCAGCCACTCAACACGCAATGCCTCGAGAATTCGGCGGGGAAAAAGAGTCCCCTCTCAGTGTATTATTGAAGTCGGAGTTGTCTTATTACTAGGTTCTCAAGTTCCCTCTGCCTACCCTACTACGTCCAGGGTACAGAGTGAAAATAAAAAGGTCTATCTACGGCCAACAAATTGCCTATAAAAGGAGCTGCAATACGATTCTTACATTATACATCCATATATTTTCTTTAATATTAAATCAATGTTGCAAACTGCAGTTTACTTTCAAAGTACTTTAGGCAGTAATCTGACAGCAAAAATGTATAGATCGTTAGTGTTTGTATAGCGATGCGAACTCGGCCGTCATTGGGTTATAAAGACGACGGTGACACGCACAGCCGCGTGGAACTTTAAATATTTGTTTTACTTTATACCGATATATTTTAGTTTATGATGATATAAGAAAGAATTGCACTAATATTGTGTTTAATTATTTTTAATATGTAGTTAAAAATGGTGTATAAATATCAGTTTTCATTTTAGACGTTGAGACTTTTTATAATTTCTTATTATTCAATGATGGAAATATTTTATTATTAGGTATATATTGATTAATATATTACTTTAAGAATGGCACAGCGGGTGCTCCTTTTGAAGTTGTTGTTCGTGAATATATCTACCTAGGACAAATTATTCAAGCTGATAAAAACGTTTTAACGTTTGAGACTTAGACTGTTCAAAGAATTCAGCTAAGTAAGGCAGCGTTTGGAAAACTGCGTCAAATTTTCTCGCTGCCTGTTCTGCAATATCTTTCTCTTTCTAGAGACAAAAATCTTCAACCAGTGCGTTTTACCTGTCATGATCTACGGTGCCGAAACGTGGACACTAAAAGTCAATCTAGTCCACAACTTTCAAGTCTCTCTTTCAAGCATAAAATCAAAAATGAGGTTATTCAGATAGAAACCATTGGAGCAGGCGAGTCCTTGAGTGGAAACCGTGGGTCGCCAAGCGCAGCGTAGGTCACCCTCTAACTTGATGGGCTGACGACCTGAAGAATGTTGCTAACTTCAACTGGAACCGGAAGGAAGGCCGGAGGATCCAGATCTCTGGCGCACCTGGGGAATGCCTATGTCCAGTAATGGACCCGAACAGGCTTATTTGATTGATTAACTTTAAAAACATATTATTAAACACCTTTTTTGACAGTTTCCTGTAGTTTTACCAGCTTTATCAGCGGCTACCTGCTGACAAAGTAAATAACAAAAGATAGAATTTATACATTATCTTTTGTTATTTCTTGGTAGGTATTTGACATTTAACAATACATTTTAACTTTTTGTTACATTTATAATTTATATCTATACCTTTCATACAACTCGTAAAGATTGGAAGAACATTCCCCAGTTGGCTTACATCTATTGCTACAAACAGGCACTAAATATACTATCTTTTCGTTTACATACCTGCCTGCCTCCACAAGAGCAATTTTTATAATATATTTATATGCACCATATATATAGTAGTCTATTTTATAGCAATAAAGTTATTAAGCGTTGACATTGACTGGGACTCATTACCTGCACGACAGCCCATGGGACACGGGACATACGTGGCGGTGGTGGTGGTGGTACATTTTTTATAATGTTTTAACATACCACTGTTGGTTGGTCTGTAACCTTGAATATACTATGCTTGTTTTTCTTTATCTATTCACGAGTTTTTGTTCGTAATTTTTTTTTTACTAATAAAATATTTTAGTATTATATTTTACTTTATTAGGTAAGGTGGTTGAACGAGTCATTTTAAGAAAGCGGAGTCGTATTTACCTACGTACAATTTTTGTCCTTTATTCAGCTTCACTTTTTTTTTTGTAAACGCGACAGGTCTCAATACACTAAATTCCTTCTGGCTACCCTGCTGTTTACGGATTACAGCATGACGCAGAAAAAAATGCTTCAAATCCCCCAGAGTTTATTGAAAATAAACAAAACCAGCTTCACGCTGTATCCCGCGCACAGCAGGGTAGGCAGAGGGAACCTAGTGTTAAGAAACTCCGTTCTCCACTTTCTGCCGTAGTTCTGGAGACATTGCGTGTTGAGAGGCAGAACTCAACGCCGCGCTTTGCCTCGACACCAGAGCGACGAAATGGAAATATAAATTTAAGTAAATATTGCATCTCCTCGAGTGGGGATCGAACCCACAAACGGTTTTTACAGTCACACTTTGTGCCGCTGCGCCACGACTGGCCTCAATCAATCAATGGAAATTAAATATTTTTTTATTAAGTAACCTCACGACAGTGACCTTTATGAATAAAATAAAAAGCTTACAAACGTTGCTCATTCAATGTCAAAGTTATTATGCCATTAGAATAACGAAAATAGTAACAAATAGCTGACACAAAGCGACACATGTTCACGGACGGACGTATTGACACTCGCTGGAATTAAAAATCTATTATTTATATACTGCTGGGCCTGTCGAGGTTACCTTATGCTTCTATGACAAATTTGCCAATGTCATAGTAAATAAAAGTAAGGTAATATTTATTTTGGTAGCAAAATTGAGGATGTGAATTCAAAGTTATGTAGGAGTTAATTTTTTTTTTTGGTATTATTCGCCTTATAAGATAGATAAAGCTTTAATTTTTTCTGTTACTTTTGATTAATTTGCTCTATTTTTTTCTTACAACCACTCCTTTTTCTTTTTTTGTCGATCCGAATTTTATTAATATCATTAATTTTTGTGTTCCGGCTGGTGCCTCATAGTAAAACATTTTAAAATTTTCTATAGGGCTATTTGTGTGTTGAACCTATATTTATACGCAAATTTTTAAAAAGATTCCTGATCCTTTAGAATTATACAATACAGAATTTTTATATTTGAATAATATTTTAAAATTTTAATAGTATTCAAAATATTATTTAATATTCAACGTAAAGGATGGATTCAAAATATTTATTTAATTTTTGAAATTATATTTGAAAAATCAATATGAAATATACATTTACTTACCTGTCATTTGTTCTGTCGCTAATTATAGATTTGCCGTGGGAAGAATAAGCTGCACAGAAACTTCAAGTTATAAGATTATTAAACATTTGTGATTTTTATTGTAATTTACTATAATTACTAAAAAGAATTCAGTGTTTTTGTGATTTAAGATAGTGGTCACCAGTTGTCCAGTATCCTAGTAATTTTGTTTTTAATTTTCATTTATTTAAAAATTACAGCTCTGATGGTCAAAGTCTAGTACAGGCTTAATCAGGGTACCATTTTTAGAACCTCATTTTTGTTTTTTTTTTCACGCTTTACCACCATAGCAAATGGAGTGCCAAATCTAGAATTCGGCGGAAAGTAATAAAAACACATGAAGACACAGGAATCTGCTTACTCTTATGGCTTCTACCACCGTTAATATGATGAATTATGAAAAATATAAATCATTCTAGCAAAGGCCTCTGCCATTTCATAAATTTCATAATTAAAATGTAAAGTTAATGCATTTTTTAGGTTTAATATATATATTCATAAGGTATATAATTTAATCTTAAGATAAATAATGCTTCATGTACTTCACTTATAGCAGACGACCGTCATCGGTTCCATTCCCACTACTGGGAGTGAATCTTTTTCATTTCCTTGCTCTGGTAAGAAGACAAAGTATGACATTTCGTGAGTATAGAGTTCAGCACTCAACACGCTATGTCTCCAAAAATTGGATGGAAAGTGGGGGACAAAGTGTCTTGACACTAGGTTCTCTCTACCCTATTTGGAAAAAAAGGTATAGTTATTTGTCTAAAAACGGTATAGATATTTGTCTAATCAATATTATTTTGTTTGTGGCAGGTTTAGTAATTGAAAATGTTTTATTCTGACCACAACAATGGACCGCCGACGTCGTGTCACTATCTCCCCGTCCACTCCTAGGAGCAGGGCCATGGATAAATATGAACAATTGGCTGTGGTAAGTGTGCTATACTATATAAATATTATAAAAATATATTAAAGATTTTCTATATTTTTTTTGACAGAAAACCTGGTGTAAAAAATGACGTTTGAATTTATTCGAATAGGAGACGTTGCTTACTTCACGCTGTATCCTGCACTTAGCAGGGTAGGCAGAGAAAACCTGGGAACCTAGTGCTAAGACACTCTGTTCCCTTTTAAGCACTTCTGTTCTCCACTTTCCGTCGCATCCTTGGAATTACGTGCTGAGATTAAAATAGTAAATGCCATTCATCCAAGTGAGAATTGAACCCCCAGCCGTTGCGTTTACATTACGCTTCAGCCGTTACGCCATAATGGCTTCACTGATTGGCGGAACTTAACGCTTTGTATTGATACAGCCAGTAGATAAAAATTATTATTGCTTTTATATAATATTGGTAAACTGAAAAAATATGTAACTTTTAGCCCGGAAGTTTTAATTATTATGTGCAAAGTTATAATGCAATATTTTTTAAATAATATTTAATATAGGAATTCTCTCCTTTCGTTCACAGAGCTCAATATTTTTATATTAATTAATGCACAGGTAGGAGAGGGGTCGTACGGGGTGGTGCTAAAATGTCGGCGTCGCGACACCGGCCAACTTGTCGCTATAAAGAAGTTCCTCGAAACTGAAGACGATGCAGCCGTCAGGAAGATGGCACTTAGAGAGATTAGGATGTTGAAGGTTTGTTGAATTGTCAAAAAAATATATACTTCACTTGACTTATCAATTATTATGAAAATCAGAATAAATTATAGAACATAAAACTTTCTGTTGCAATGAAAAAAAAAGATCTAATGGATAGCCTAAGCAGCCCAGCCCAGCATCACCACGTAAGCAAAGTTGCGGAGTGCAACTAGTTGGAAATAAAATTGAGAATGCTTTAATTTCTTTTCTCAACACTATTAGATTATATAAAAATCTTAAAATTGTAAACAATAGACATTATAATACAAGTATAATAATCCATTTTTTTGTAATTCCTCTTTATTCCTGCGATCTGCCCTTTGTATTTAGCTGGTGGTTATGAATTTCGTGGTATTTGTCGTGCATAACACATCCAGTAGCATATCTACATAAAATAAGGAGTATTATAAAAAAATTTATTTTCTGATAAGAAAACGTCCTGGGGAGCTCTTCGCTTTATACTTTTGAAGACGCGAGTGGGCTTCATTAAGTGGCAAGAATGGCACCCAAATGGTGCCTTTCTAAGCGACGGATATACGTCTTTATTCTGGTCGATATTTCTTCTCTCACAGCAGCACCATTAGGTCTCGGTGAAGTTGGGAGTTTGTGACGTGATTGTTTTGAATCCTTAGGCGTTTGTTATTGTTCGAAGCATTTTTGATTGGAAACGTTGTGTTATGTCCAGATTAAAATTTGCTGCAGTTCTCAAAATTCCACACCGTAAGACCAGACTGGTGTAAGGAATGTTTGTATAATAACGCCAAAAGATAATTGTAAATATAATTTTAGAAACTGCGTCATGATCATTTGGTGAACATGATCGAAGTATTTCGTCGCAAGCGTCGTTTTTACCTGGTCTTTGAATACCTGCACCATACTCTGCTTGATGAGCTCGAGGCGTCTCCAGGTGGCTTGGGAGAAGATACCGCCAAGAAACACTTGTACCAACTACTGAAGGGCATCGATTATTGTCATCAGAATTCCGTAAGTATATTAATCCTTTTACTTAGTTTTGATATTCCTAGAAAAATATCTGAAGCAATATTTGGTATTTCTTTTAATCACGCTACAGCGTGTGAAGCAGAGGGACCTAAATCATGATGAAAACCTAGTGTTTAGATATTACGTTGCCATTCAAATACTGCCGTTCCATGGTTTCCACCTAATTCTAAAGGTATTGCATCTTGAGTAGCGTAACTCATCGGCGTATTACCAGAGCGAGGAAATGAAAATATTTAATGTTTCATTTCCCCAAGTAGGAATCGAAGCCACAACCTGTGACGTTAACGTCAAGCGTTACTTAACACAAATTTATTTATATTTGCAGATCATCCACCGTGATGTTAAACCAGAAAATGTCCTAGTTTCAAATAATGGTATAGTGAAACTGTGTGATCTTGGCTTCGCGAGAGCATTGGCGGCGCCCGGGGAGCCCTACACGGAGTACGTGGCTACGAGGTGGTATAGGGCTCCAGAACTACTGGTCGCTGAACATAGGTACATAAAGATAGTTATTTTATTTCTAATATATTTTCATGATTTTTTCTTACATTATATTTCTAATTTTTAAACGGTATTCTTTTGTGTTAAATTTTCCTTTTATAGATTTTTTTATCAGTTTTTTTTTAATAAATAATAATATTTATTTATAGTGTTTCTTTCTTGATATTTATATTATGAGGTTCTATTTTACCTCTAATATGTGATTGTGATTGAAGTAGGTACGTATATATTATGATATCTACTTGGATATTAAATTCTCATACGAAAGATGTGTGTTTCTTTAATATTTTTATTTCTCAGCATGGCCTTTGCCTCGCAATACTTTGAAGTGTGCAAATAGTAGAGAAAGCAGAGAAATTTACCACTAGATTTTCTATTCTATATAGTTATATGAAAATAGTTATATGAATAAATAACATACAGGTACGGGCCAGAAGTAGACATATGGGCAATCGGATGCTTGTTCGCGGAAATGTTGACCGGCGATCCATTGTTTCCCGGAGACTCTGATATCGATCAATTGGCGCTTATCATCAAGACAGTTGGTATGTTTGTTTGCGTTTTTTTGTAAAGTTTTTTCTTTGGATTTTTGTAGCATTACGTTGAATCCCGCAGGGGGAGCTTAGTGTTAAAACACTCCGCCTACCTTTCAGCTGAATTCTGGAGACGTTGCGTTTTAAGTAATGGGACTCAATGCCGCCCATAGACTCTACACAAGAGCAAAGAAAATAAAGTTTGTTTGAATAATATAAAAGGAATGTGGCACTTGCTATTATGTCACAATTTGCCGGAAATATTTCAGAGCCTAATCCACAAACGGAAAATGCGTCAGATTAAAGAAATGGTTCAATTTATTTGTTTTAAGATGACTTCCAGGAATCGAACCCACAACCGTCGCGTTTACAGTCACATATTCGGCCCTTGCGCCACTATGATCCCTAATTTTTATGAAACATGTTTTTTTTATTTTATAGAGGCCAGTCGTGGCGCAGGGGCACAAAGTGTGACTGTAAAATCGACTGGTTGTGGGTTCGATCCCCACTCGAGGAAGTGATATATTTATTTACATTTATATTTTCATTTCTTCGCTCTGGTGTCAAGGCAAAAGAGCGGCTTTGAGTTCCGCCACTCAACACGCAATACCTCTAGAACTTGGTGGAAAGTGGGGAACGGAGTGTCTTAACATTAGGTTCCCTCTGCCTACCCTGCTGTGTGCGGAATACAAAAAAAAGCGCGTGAAGCTAAAAAAAAATATGAAGTAAGTATATTTGTTTTTCTAGGTAAGCTGGCACCGCGCCACCAGCAAGTAGTGTCGCGTCTCTCCGGCGGCGCGGCGCTGGCGGCGGCCAGTACGCGCGCGACGCTGCCCGGCGCCGCACACGCGCGCGACCTGCTCGCCGCCTGCCTGCGCACCGAGCCGCGGGCCAGACCCACCGCGTCAACGCTGTTGAGACACAAGTCAATGAATATCAATATTATTTGCATTTTTTAAGTATTATTCCACGATAATGATAGAAAAATATTTTAGAAACCTTGGGTGGTTAACAATTTTTGCCTCTTGCTACATACAAGTCTTCTTCTTCCTGGCATTAATCCCGGCTTTTCCAACCAAGGTCTGCCTTCCTGCTCGACCTACTCCACTTTGCACGGTCTTTAGCTTTCTGCTACGTATTCTGATTTATTTTATTACTATACTGTAATGTTTCTAAATCTTTGATATAACTTTTTTGTTTGTATTTAGTTTGATCCAGGTTTACTAATATTTTAAAATATTACAAACTCTATATACCAAGAAATATTAATCAACTGTACACCTAAAAAAAACAAGAAACTTAACAAAAACAACAGATTGACCGACAGTAAACATGTTGATATAACCTGGGGCCTTACTCTTGACGCCAATATCCAATAATCAATCCTCAATAATTGTCATTTCGTACTCTTGAAAGCAATCAATTGCCAAGTCCACTACCGCCCGCTAGGTGACGATTGCGTTAACTAAAAATTATTGTAAAATTCGTTAGGATTGTGATATTTGGTACTCTTGACGCGTTTTTGACAGCCAATATTACAGCAAAATTGTAATTGGAGTTGGAATTTACGCAATAACTAAAGTGTAATTTTTTAGAAATTGATTTGTTATTTTTCTCGTGAAAACGGCAATAAAATGGCACATTTAGTGCTTATGTACTGTGTTTTGAGGTAAACATATAAATTAGACATTAAAAAACAACGAAATATACGTCGATTCGCGAATTTTAAAGGAAAGGGAAAACTATTTACTGTCTGAATGAAAAATTCTGTTATAGAGGTGATACGAAGAAATAACTATAATTCGTCACATAAAGCCAAAAAATATAAAACGAAATTAATGACTGTAACTTACATATACTAGGTAAGTTAAGTATTAATCTAAGGAAATAGATATATAATAGTAACTGCTGATGTGTATGTACAGATTTAAATATATTTTCAGTGGACTCATCTTTTGAATGAGTTTTAATTGGAATAGGCACCGTCCGTCCGTGTTGAATAGTCCGTGGTCACGGCCAGTCTACCCGTGACCACGGACTACTGCAAAGTGTTCGAAACGTCGGGTTTCCAAAAATGTATAAACATACAAAATATACGCGATTAATCCGCTTAAAATAGTTTTATTTAAAATGTGTAATAATCGTGAAAATCAAAGAACTTATTACGTTGTATTAGGTTTCTCTCAGTGAGATCATGTGGTACCCCAAATGTTTTTTTCTTGTATCTAGACTTTCGTAAATGGCCTAAAAATATTTTACGATCAACATCCAGTTCTTCAGCAATGTCGTAGCTACTTGTATGTCGATCTTGCTCTAGTTTCTCAAAGATGGCACTGATTTTATCTGGGACGCCTCGTCCAGAGCGAACCTCATCTTTCGCACAAAAATTTCCAGACTTGAAACGGTTGAACCACATTTAAATGTGGTTTACCGCACAAATTTTATTCGCGGCGTTCAACGCATTTTTACCTTTTTTTGTAATAAAACTTTTCATTTTGCTTGCTTGAAAAACTTTCACTTTTTTATTTATTGCATCTTCAGAGTGTCAACCATTTAATGGTATTTAAAACCAGTCAGTTACATTCAGTACAAACAAAGAGGTTTGATTACTAATAATACATTTAAAACACGAAAATACTTTTGCCCCAACCTATTATATATCTAAAACATATATTATTACTTCGTTATCATACTTCGTTTTTGAAAATATTGATTTAAAAAAATAAATAAAGGGGGGTCGAGAGTCGTGACACAGGGGCACAAGCGTGTGACAAACAACACGCAATGCTTTCAGAATTCGACGGAAAATGGGCATCAGAGTGTCTTAGCACTAGGTTCCCTCTACCTACGAAAAAGTGAAGTTAAAAGAAAATCAGTACATATTACTAACACACTTTAAACTTCTTGCAGATACTTTGTCGCCGATGGCTTTGCGGAAAGTTTCAATGCAGAGCTGAGAAAAAAATTAGGCAAAGAAATAACGGTAAAACACTTTGCTCTGTAGCAGTAATCTGTAATATTTAATTATTTATTTTTTATTATAATTCATTAATAGAATAAATTATATTTAAACATAAAATATTATCATTTTTTTTAACATTTATGTTTTATATGATAGGTACTCACTTGTATTGTGCTATATGCATAATAAATGTAATAAAAATGCACATAAAAAATACATTTATTTTCAATATATATGCATACAGACACCCCCTCAAGCAACAGCGCGCGTCGCCGGCAAACCTCGACAGCAATGGACGTTAAACATTATTACTGTAAGTTTTTCTTTTAAATCTTTTTTTAGCGTAACGCTGTATCCCGCATATAGCAGGATAGACTATGGGAACCTGGGAACCTAGGGTTAAAATATTCAAATCCCATTAAGATTTTCCATTCCCCATTTTCCGCCGTATTATCGAGGTATTTTGTTGATTGGAGAAACTGAATAGAACTGAAAATTAAATAGAAGCCTAACTTTTTTAATATAATTCATATTAAAACTTTTATTTACTAAAGTTTTTTTTGTAGCTTGAATTAGTAAAGCGGTTAAATTAATTTTAACATCAAATATTTAACATATTCAGCAAAAATTAACTTTTAAAATATTCTAATAATCTTTATGAAAATATTATTGTTGAAATGTAATATAAATTTGTTTAAATAATGGATTCAGTGTTATTCAAATTAATAATTTAATGCAAAATTTATTACATACTATTTAAAACTTAATTATTTTTTTTTATGTAAATTTTCTAACATTTAGGATCAGAGCAGGTCTCGTACAAGTAGTACGGCGGGAGAATCTCTCATTGATTACAACTATACACCTTGTAAGTAATTATTTCTATAAAATATACAGGGTGGAAGAGGCAGCGCTCCATTTACGGAAACAGCATATAGGGTAAAATATTTCAAACCTATACCTAAAGAAATTAATCAAGATACCTCAACAGTTTGGACGTAGGATTTTTTTTTCATTTCACGATTTTTATCCATACCTGTATTTCGTGTGACGCGATTACGTATAGATCCTAATAACCTACAATCAAAAAAACACTTACTACTACAAAAATACTACTAAAGGTTAAACAACTTTGAACTTTATCGCCAATACATACGACTCGATTTCGAAATGAGGCGTGTGCGGCGGTGTCCCTTTGATAGGTTTATGTGTGCGTGCGCCATCCTTACAAATGGCGTTTTGTTTTAAAATTACAATTTTATTATTTATTTTGTTTGAAAAAAAACTTTTTCATTTTTGGGAATTTATTTTTTTCTGAATTATATTAGGCTTTTATAGAGTAGTTAAAACTGTGGTTTCATTTAATGTGGTGCTGACACTTCCACCTTGTATATATTAATTTTATTTTAATCCTTACGCTTTTTCACGCAAAGCAGTTTCGTCAAAGGAAAGCTAGAGTTAAGACCAGTGGCGTAGCGAGCTTAACTTGCGCCCGGGGCAAAATTTTTTTTAGCGCCCCCCAGGTGAAAATCTTATAAGTTCATCTCTATAATAAGTAAAAATACTTGGCTGTACATTTATTAATTTTGACTTAAATGGATATAGGGACACTTAAAAAGAATAATAGAAATCAAAAATATTTTGTTTTATTTTGTGTCTGTCTGTCTGTCTTTCTGTCTGTCTGTCTGTCTGTCGATATGTAT
>JAATLQ010028268.1:0-27760 GCA_013421005.1 Heliconius erato x Heliconius himera | reverse complement strand
TTACAGAAAGCTGCAATCTTGAATACGTGTCGTATAGTTAGGAAATTCTTATCATCAAATAATTAACTAATTGTCAGGATTTCTTACTAGTAATAAAAATCATATATGAAAATTTCCACCCAAATATTGCTTGGCTATGTGCTCGCAATTTTTGGCTAACGTACCCCAATCACTTGGGAGATCAAAAATGTTAAAAAATATAATAATAATAATAATAATAATAATAATAATAATAATAACCATAAAATTTAGAACAAAACGAAATGTGGAAATTTAGTTTCTTCATGAGCAATATTTTTATTTTCTAAAAAAAAATTGTTAAATATCAAATCGATTACATTATAAGAAATACATCCACAAAATACTGAAGCACGTGAAGTGCAGAATTTATAAATGTGACCTTTGGAGAGTAAAATTCCAATTATAAAGATGTACGTTTGTCTTTTTTTTCAGTTTCACGCTGTATCTCGCACAGAGCAGGGTAAGCAAAGGAAGCCTAGTGTTAAAACACTCCCTTCCCCACATATATCCATCTATATGGGTAAATGTACATAATTATTTGATGAATTATATTATCATCAAATTTTATCATAATAATGTGACAAACTCACGCGATCAGACTCTTAGACATACGAACAATGATAATAAAAGTATATATTATCATTTGGTTCTCAGCTTCCAGTGTTAAGAGATTTTGGTGTCAATTTTCATTTCGAGATATTGTGTGTTGATTAGCAGATCTCAACGCCGCGCTCTGACATCCCAGAGCGGTGAAATGAAGATAATTAGTCCCTCCGAATAGAGATCCAATCCCCAATCATCGCATTTAAAGTCTACATTTGGAATTTTCTCCAAATTTTTAAGGATTAAAATGTTATAAAATGTATGATTTATATTTTCCTTTCATGCTACGATGATAGGATATGACATTTTTAAAAGTTATCGTGACATGCTTACAATTCACCCGTATTGATGGATACAACTGTGCCGAACCAAAATTGGGTCAATCTTTTGATCCTTTACAGCCATTGCTTCATATGTATAGGTATATCGTATAATCTTTCGGTCACCGATCTTGTTTAATTTGTCTTTATGTAAATTATATATATTAATTGAGGTCGTCTGAGGTTGTCTGTGACTGTAATGCGACAGTTGTGGGTTCGATCCTCGGGAGAATGAATTATTATTTAGTAATATTGATTTTCTTTGCTCTGGCACCATAACAAAGCCCAGCGTACCATTCAATACGCAATGACTCTAAAAATTCGGCGGAAAGTGGGGAACGGAGTGCCAACATTAGGTTTCCTCTGCCTACCCTGATACACTGTGAAGCTATTTTTTTATTATAAAACTTAAGAAGCTTTTACTACGAATCATATTTATGATGCAATAATAGACGATTTATTTCTTCATTATATGTAGATAGAGAAGAAAATTATAGCCAGTGCTGATTTAGACAATCTTCATTATAGCTCTACATATCATCGGCTTAAATTGTTAACCTACTAACAGCCTATTAAGCAAATTGTCAAAAATAAAAAAAAACATCTTTAAAAAACCATAACTATAAATTATTAAGGATTAATCAACCATAGCAATAAATGTAAAAAAACTTCTGATAATATATATACATATGTATTATAAGAAGTTTTTTTTTACATTTTCGAATATAGAAAGAAAAAACAGATACAGAGACATTCAAAACCGACGGACGATATTTGATATTATATGTCTATAAATACTTTTTTTCTAATAACCTTTTAATTATTAATAAATGTTAAAATAAAACAACTTTATTGTAAGGTGTAGTAATAGTATATGTATGTATAGTAAAATATATTTTTTTGTAAGGTAAGTCTTATTTCAAGTTTTAAGCGTAAAAGATTAAAAAAGAAAAAGAGAATTGCGAAGACTAGAGACGTTAAAAAATACAGCAATTTACTAAAACCATTTATCCCATAGAAGCTTTTCATTCATTCACCTTTTAAACGGGTTTTTGTATTAACTGATTTTACTTTTGACTCCTTTGGTATGCAACTGGGCACTATTTTTATAATTTGTCAAAAATATAGCGTAATTTATTTATTAAAATATAGCGTAATACAATTATCTATTTTTTCTTTAATATAAGTTATAGCCTTTACAACAGCATTTGAAAAAAGATTACATAAAGTATACATATAAACGATTAAAATTTTTAAATCTAAGTATATTCACATGAAAATACAGATTAATATAATTTTGTTGTTTTTAGAGGAAACTTTTAAACTTCCGTACCAATATTGTAAAGAAACAGGAACTACAACTAATTAAAGTTGACAAACTTAAGTCTGCGACAACATGCTCTCATTTTGTACGGAATGAATAAGAAATATAAGTTTGTAATGATTATTTTCTATGAAATATCTTTCAACTTTTGAGCTACGCTAAAGATTTTGATTACAGGGCAAATTTCATCCAAAATGCTTTAGAAATTTAATTTTTTCTGTGCTTTGACGGATCATAGATTTCAATATTTGATCATAATTTGAACTTGATATCTCCATCCGATATCGAGATAAATGGTCTTGGCAGACGGACTTGAGGACAGCAAAGTCATTTTATAAGAGTTCCGTTTGGACCTTACGACGTACGGAACCATAAAAACAGGAAACCGTTCAGCGACTTATTACATATTTCATCCGTCAAAGACATTATAGAGTACAAAATGTAGAATACCGTTGGACGGTGTCCAAATATTTATAAATGTCGAGTTACTCGAATAACGAGCATGTTATTCAAACAATATTGGAGGCTCCTCTGCAACTCAGTCCAATTAAAAAGTTGTTGTTACTGACACGACTTGGAATTATTACTTAATAAGTTGGTACAAATATATGGGGTTATTTGAGGATATCGTGATGAAGTGTGATAGCGTCTAACTATAATTGTGATAGTCGTGTGATTCGATTCCCAGTCGAAGGAATAAATATTCATTTCGCAATCTGATAAGACAAATTGCAGCTTTGAGCTCGACAGAGCTAAAATCGATAATAGTAAGGTATATAGTGAAGATAAAATAATGTTCTTATCGTATAAAGTAGGTATTTTATTTATGTATAGAAAATTAAGGATTTATAGTGAGAGATTTTTTTAAAAAAATATTACCAACAAATGTGATGCAGTGGCGCTATGATGACGCAGTAAGCAGTGACGTTGTTTTGGCAATGCAACTTTTTCGTGGCACAGCTGGTTTGTCCACATCTGATTGTATATTTACTTCATTTTGCGAATTCAAATGTCACATGCTCGTATTCAAAATATATCTATGTATTTTTTATAAATATAACATAGAAATATTTTGGCGTTATTATTGAATATATAATTAATATGGTGTTTGGTTTAATCAAAATGATATAGAGCTTGCATAAAATAAATAAGGAATATAAAGTAAGGAATAAGTTTATCAAGCGATTCGATAGGAATATAAAAAAAGGTATAATATTACTATAAAACTCTTATCCGTATACAAGATTATGATGAATATTTATTTAGTAAAAGAAACCCAACACGCGAACTTAAATACACAAAAAAGGTTCTAAATCATAGGATTTTCTTGAAAAATATCGTATATTACTACAAGCGGCATAACTCTAAGCAACTGCGATCGTCTCAATAAAAAATTATATGAAACTCCGCTATATCTAATGCGAGGCAAATGTAGCAATATTGTAGTGTACTTTCAGAGCCATTCGTATGCGCGACACGTACCGTGGGCGCGGTGCAACGTTCAACATACAGTTTTTATTTCCTGTGCTATTCAGCTTACAAACAAATTCTACTCCGTTGTACGCGAAGTGTACAGAATGACAAAAAATATTCAGTCTACAAACAAATACTTTATACAACACAAAATACGTTTTCCCAGAATATCTTTCCATACGAGGAACAAATCGACTCGTGAATTCGTACATGTTCAAGTATTCTGTGAAATATACGTCTAAATATAATTACGTAAATTTGTTTTTGTAACTAGATTAGATATAGGACCTTCTCGCGGCTTCGCTCGCCTAGTAATTAAATAAATTATTAATTTACTAATCTGCATAAATTTCGTTTTCTAGTAATAATATCATTTTAAAAATTCATATCCACTCATATTAAAAAGTGAAGTGTCAGTTAGTTCAATAAAACAGTTATATATAGTATTTTTTTTTTTCTGTTTATTGGTCCACAAAACAAATTACAATCAAAATACGTTCACATAGAGAAAAAATCACAAACATAATAACTACAAGTGATTGCATTTTTCTAGTTGTAGACACAGCATGCGTTTATAGTGTTATAATAAATAGCCTAACTTACGGTAACAAAGAAAAAAAACTAATAGATACATAGATATGTAAACATTAAATTAATTAACAATTTTGAAAACGTGTATAAAAAAAAATGTATATGCAAAAAAACTTCTTAAACAATAATTACAACTAAAACTAAAAGTACTTATTAACTAAAACTACATTAATTTTAAAACTAAACAATTTCTTTTAACTTATGACGCAGAGAGGTTAAAGAGATAGAATTGAAAATATCAAATTTAAAGCACATAGCATTATATGAAGAAGTAATGCGATGTAGGGGTGAGTGGCTTAATATATTAGTTTTAACAGGAGGAAGACAAAATGTTTTTCTATTTTGCAAACGACTGGCAGGACGTGGTATGCAAAAATTTAAGCGATATAACAGGTCAGGTGAATCAATAATTCCGTGAATTAACTTGTAGAGTAAAATTATATCAAATACTTTCCTGCGGGTAGAGAGGGGTGACATTTTGTAATAGTCTAACCGTTTTACATAGGAATTCAACTCATGATCATTTATTATCTGAATAGGAAATGTGATATAAGAACCTTTTTTGAACACTTTCCAATCTGTTAATATGAATTTGATAGGTAGGACTCCACACTGTACTACAATATTCTAGAATATTTCGAACAAATGTATTAAATATAAGTATAGTTATATATGGTTGCTTAAATAATTTTAATTGTCTATTGATAAAACCTGATAATTTGGAAGCTTTTCTAATTACATTGTCATAGTGTAGTCTAAAACTCAGTGAGCTATCAAATATGACACCCAGATCCCGAATGCTTGTCACCTCACGTAATAGTTAGTTATATATAGCAATTTTTACAACAACATTGTTTAAAAAGTAGAACTTTTTTATTTAAAATCAGAGCGAAATAAAAGAAACACTAAACAGTTAGAGAATCTTACCAAAATACAATAGTGAAATCTGTAACAAATGGACAGACGGTCAATCAGACAAACGGATAAGCAGACAAACAAACAAGCGAAAAACCGGAGAGACGTAAAAACTTCCTATATGATATATCCAAAGTACAAACATCGATCAGTTACGATTTTATAATAAATATAGGTTATATACATATGTGATATATTGCATAAGTTTTTTTGCTATATTTTTTTTACTTTTTATTTTTTAATAAAACATTTACACAAAACACATTAAATCGGCATTCTAAAATCAGATGGAACCTTAAATACATGAATATTTTAATTAAGCTACATAAGGTACAAAGATACAAAGCCTTTGTGTAGCTTGTAGTTGTTTCTAGAGCTATTGTGCAGCAAACGTCACATCCACTTCCTGCATCCGGTCCGTGCTTCAAACTGTTACAGTAGTGGCCACTATCTACCACGTCAACCTTTCTTTAAAGCGTACTGTTTCTGCACAATACCATTGGAAAAATACGCTACGTTTTTCTGCATTTTCTATTATATTCCATTATCTTGAATATTTTTTTTGTATTTAAATGAGTGAATTTAAATAATTGCATTAATAATATTTGAGGCCAGTTGTGGCGCAGGAGCACAAAGTGTGGCTATAAGCGGACTGGTTGTAGGTTCGATCCCTACTCGAGGAGGTGAAATATTTACTTAAATTTATATTTCCATTTCTTCACTCTGGTGTCGAGGACAAGCGCGGCGTTGAGTTCTGCTACTTAACACGCAATGTCTCCAGAATACTACTCAAGCATTTATTTACAAAAATTTTGCTTCATCTCATTTGAAATAGGTTTTCTCTAAAAATTATAAATTAAATTCATTTTTATATTAAATGGCTTTCAGCTCCAGCCAAATTGTGCACTGTTTTCCGAAGTCAGAATTGAAGACGTGAGGTCACATTGAATGATGTACCTCATTTCCCAATGCCACCTTATCTTAACCAGAACAGCAATTTTGTGCACGACCTGCGAACTGGCATTTTTATATTTTAACTGGCACTAACCATGTGCTCTATATCTGGTAAATGGTTCTTAAGTACAACGTAAAAGCAGCTTAAGTTGCATACATTTTTATACGTTGCATATTTTTATAGTTTTCTTTTATATTTACCTTTTATTTTGGTGTGCAATAGAATATTCTATTCTATTCCATTAAACATGTGATATATATTTGGAATTTTGTATAGGTGACAGGTGTCGTCTGATGTCTACAGTATTGGCACCAGTAACCGACAAGCACTAATAAGCGACACTTATTATTTATTTAATTTCACTCTGCATTCTGCACATAGCACGATAGTTAGGAGGAAACTTTTTATTGAAATACTCCACTCCTATTAAGACATATTAGTATAAAATTTCGTCCATAGGATTTTTATATAATTTAACTTTATTCAACAATTTATGTTTTTCCCTAAGTCTTCTTTTAATATGTTTACTAATCCAAGGTGGATATTTATATAACTTCTGTTTTATTGTTATAAAACTTTATATATTTTATAATAATATTTGTGACTATTTCTTTAAAGTCACAAATAGTTCGACCATTCCGGAATTATTTCCAGAATAACATAGATTTGTAGCTGTCAAGTCTACGGAAAATATCCTTTGCGAATTTATGGATTACCTTTACATTTATATGGACAATAGGTTGCAGGGGGACGCAATGTAAACTGATTATTCAAAGGCTTTTGATAAAATTTGTTATGACATTTTAATACACAAGCTGGGAATTCGATATGCATGGAGATTTGCTCCAATGGTTTTGCTCATACCTTAGAAATCAAAGTCAAGCAGTTACTATAAAGGATCACTGTTCAGCATTCCTTCCGGTTTCCTCAGACGTGCCTTAGCTTTGTGCGAGTCGCTTCTTGATCCACACCTGTTTAATATATTTGTCTATGATATAATAACTTACTTTCATTATTCCAAAATCCTCCTTTTTGCTGACGATATGAAAATATTTAGGTCAATTAAAACGTTAAATGATTGTAATTTACTTTAAGAGGATTTTTGTGGATTAATATCCAATTTTGACGATAATCACCTATATTTTAATATCAATAAATGTAACATAATCATATTTACTAGGACAAAAATCCTATCATATTTAATTACAAGCTTGAAGATAATTTAGTCACTAGACTAAGTAAAATACGGGACTTTGGTGTTTACTTGGATGACAAGTTGTTGTTTGCTTCACATATTAGCCTTATAGCTAAAACTGCATTCAAAATGTAAGGTTTTGTATTGCGTATATCAAAGGATTTTAAACGAGCTGAAACACTCCTTACATTGTTTAATGCTCTAGTTCGGTCAATCTTGGTATATTGTTCCACATGTTGGAATCCTCAATATAAAGTTTATGCCAGAAGAATTAAATGTTTATATTACAAGTGCATTCGTCACTTTAAGCTGAGACTTTCTAACGTAGAACCTCTCATTAAAATTTTAAAATATATATTTCTGGAGAAATGCCGCGATCTCAGAGATCAAGTGTTGTCGTATAAGCTGATAAGCAATATGATCGCTTCCCCTCTTCTCATGAGTAAACTAAACTTTGTTTGCAGTTCCTAAATTAAATACAAAATATGCCTCTAATAACTTTGTGTCACGTGCATGCAAATATTTTAATTTTAATCGTAATGACTTTTTTTTTAAATTCTTACTTATACTACAGACTTATGATCCGTACCTTTTGTTATTTTTACATTTCTTCTGGTAGATATTGCCTAGAACTAGACTTATGTTATTACATACATATATTTCTATATTTATATAATATCTCCTTAAGACAGTCTAGTTATTCATTTCAGTTGCCACTTAGTAACTTAATCTAACACTATAATCTAAATCTACATGCATAAAAATAAACATTCATTATGAATAAATTTAACTTAATTGATTACAATAAGATAAACATGTTTATTACGGATTACAAGAAAAAAAATATACAACCATACAAATATTTCTTATGATTAGGGAAATTGGGACGTGGATGGCATTACCGCCAAGATAGAAGACATGACCGAACGTAATGACTTAGACATATTCAATGAAAATTCAATAATTTCAAGGGTTGTTTAAAGAAACTTTTATGAATTGTGGTTTGATTTTGTACTTGGTTATGTGTCTATATTTTTAGCAGTAGATTATTTGTATCTTTTTGTCCCGAACGGAAGTTTTCCACTTTTTGTTTTTTGTATGTACATAAATTGTTCTTCTTTAGACTTATGAGTAAGTTGTTTGTTTAAACTTGTTTGGTATATGTAAATAAATTTAAAAAAAGGTTTCGATTACTGGTGCCATTACTCTATTTATAAAGTGGCGTGAAAGTACGTGACGAGCACTAGGATATAACATTTTCATAAACAAAATTGTTGTGAAAATATAGTTAGTCTACAAAAGTTTTTAAAAAATTAGAAGATTACCAATCCTGTCTCTAACCAACTAAGTCATGATTGATTATATAAGTTAATGTTAATGGAATTTGAATGATCACTTAGCTGACTGTAGTTGGTTCTAAATTAGAGAATATAATTTAGTTAGCTAAGAGTAATTTCATATGGATAATTAAAACTTTTACATTTTAAATTAAACCCTTTAACCAGATTAATCGCGTAGATTTAGTATCGCGTTTTGGAAGCCCATGTTTCGAACACTTTGTAGTAGTAGTCCGTCATGGGCCATGGCTAGTCAAGGTGATATTTGTCTGTTACTTGATATAATTGTTGTATCAAACTACAGCCAAATTTGACCTGAATACTCACAAAATGAGCTGACTGACTGATGGTGACGTGGTCTTGAGAGTTTTTAAAGTTGAAAATTTTTAGGAGTGGGTAGATTCTCTATTGAAATTAGAATGTGTTTGTATTTCAATAGCCTCATGGGTCATTCTAGGAATATATTTGTTCTCCCTAGCGAGGATATGAGGTTTATCAACCTAATGTTATGGTTGGATTTACCCGCTTACATACTGCTGACGTCGATACATACCTATTTTTGACACCGGAGATATGTTCTTTTGTCTTCGTCGTATACTTATCGCTCTTCTTAAGACTGGCCTGTCTCTATTAGGTAGTCGTGGATATCCTATATACTGTGTGGCCTACTGGAATAAAATATCTAGGAAAACTAAGGAATCATTTTTGCTCACCAGGTAATCCACATGGGCGGGAACTGCTTAGTGGAATTGTTACAATTTTTAGCTATGTTTTGATCAATCCATAATAATTTACAAAGTTGTTAAGTTACTCTTAAATATTATATATAAATCTATGTGTTGCATACTTTACAACAAAATATTATTATTAATAATGGACTCAATTATGTTGCATTTAATTGACATAATAATAAATTGATTCCAGCTTTAAGGTTTTACCACCAAACAGTGATACACATAGTGTTTTTAAATTGAGTTTACGTTACAAAACATTAAAAAAAATCAGCTTCACGCTGTATCTCGCACACAGCAGGGTAGGCAGAAGGAATCTAGTGTTAAAACACTCCTTTCCCCATTTTCTGCCGAATTCTGAAGGCATTGCGTGACAGAGAGTGACAGAGCTCAACGCCGCACTTAACCTCGACACCAGAGCAACGAAATGGAAATATAAATTATGTAAATATTTCATCTCCTCGAGTGGGGATCGAACCCACAACCAGTCGGTTTTACAGTCACACATCGTGCCGCTGCGCCACGACTCGCCTCTAAAAAAAAGAAAGCTAGAAATTAAAAGGAACGGGGAACGGAGTGTTTTAATACTAGGTTCCCTCTGCACACCCGCTGTCTGTAGGGATACAGCTTGAAGCTGACAAATAAAAAGCTAATTCATTAAGTCTACCTCCTAGTACATTTTATTTCTTCTTCCATCCTTTGCCTTTACTTTTGCTATTCTCACTTAGGTATATATATTGGGTATGTAAATCAATTTTTTTTCCGCACATAGCAGAGTAAGCGGAAGGAACTTGTAAACTTATTACAAAGATCTCTGACAAAAAAAGACTCTGTTCCCATGATGATAATTTCGTTCTCCACTTTCCGCTTAATTCTCGAGGCAATGCAGTGGATTGGCGGAACTCAACGCCACGTTTGTTACCAGTGGGAGGAAATGAATATATTTAATATTTCATCCTCGAGTGGGAATTAAACCCACAATAGTTTCGTTTACAGTCGCACTCTTGTGCCCTTGCGTCACAACGACCTTATATTAGAGACTCGAATATACTATTAAAATGAAATTAATAGAGCAGAAGTAAAGCGTGCGAATCTCATTGAACTCCTAGCACGTATTGGGTCTTGCATAATTGTGTCGTTTAATATTCATCGAGTGTAGGACAGAGAGATTCATATTTTTAAAATTTGAACATTTCTTTTTTAAAACATCACTGTTTTTTGCTATAAATCTAGTGCTAAGACATTTATTTACCATAATTAGTTAATATAATAAAAAAATATTTGTAAAAACAAAAACCCCGACTGCATCAAACTAAAAAAAAATAAACAAGCCCAATAGTTTATTAGGATTAACAGTCGGGACCTCTTTAAATTATGCGGCGTTCCTGGTAAAGATTTTATTGATTGAAGAATTACTTATAGGTCCCGACTGTTAATCCTAATAAACTATTGGGCTTGTTTATTTTTTTTTAGTTTGATGCAGTCGGGGTTTTTGTTTTTACAAATATTTTTTTATTTTTGATTTTTTTGTTAGAATTTATTATGGTAATGATAATCATGATATACCTTTTTGAAATCCTGAAATTGAGTTCTTTAATTTGATATCCATATTGTGGTAGTCGAAATGAAATTTTTTTTTTTCACTTAGTCCAATGGCGTACCACAGCCGCCATGATTATTTTTTATTAACGTCACCTATCTAAGGACACTTGGGCTGCTAATACAAATCTAACGATACCTCAAATATGTAAATCCGTTCAGCGGTTCTGGAGATACGAGGTAATAAAGAATATTACATACATACAAGATACGCGCGAAAAACATAACCCTTCCTTAGCAGTCGGGAAAAACAATGCGTGCTAATTTATATATAATATTTTTAACATAGAATCTTTTTTATTAGTATCTTTTATATTAGGACACAAAGGATGTTCTGCACAAAAATCATCTGAATTAGATTTAAACTATACATCGATAATTCGTCAAAATTCAACTGCGCTACAAATAATTGTAAATATTTAAATTAATTTCACTCTTCAATATTAAACCAGCTTCACGGTGTATCCCGCACACAGCAGGGTAGGCAGAGGGAACCTAGTGTTAAGATACTCCTTTCCCCACTTTCTGACGAATTCTGGAGGCATTGCGTGTTGAGTGGCAGAACTCAACGCCGCGCTTTGCCTCGACACCAGAGCAAAGAAATGGAAATATAAATTTAAGTAAATATTTCATCTCCTCGAGTGGGAATCAAACCCACAACGATTTTACAGTCACACTTTCTGCCCCTGCGCCACGACTGACCTAAAATTTTATTTATTTTATTGAATATTAAACCTATATAATACATAGGTTACATACACCTTGTAACAAAAACGTCACTTTGTCATCAACTCGTTCAAAAAGATTGATCACTGCTAATTATAAGACCCTTAACTGCCTTACTATTCGGTTTTGCGCAAACTCACCAAATGCTCATCAATTATAATAGAACCTTTGTTCTTTGTTATTTGTGACAGTGTATCTATCAATGAACTAAAGCAAATTTGTCCAAACATATTGTTGGAATAGAACAAAACACATTTCATCAGCTTATTTATCATCGGTGTACGTATAAAAAGTACTTTACTTTCTTTGTTTTGGTGTTTATATATTATGATTCTGAATCTATTAGTATTTATTAATTATTAGCAACCCGCGCCCGGCTTTGCCCGCTTCAACTATCTATCTATTAGTTTTTTGAAACACACTTACATTAATAGTAGAATAGAACAAGCCAAAAGAAATTAAGTCTTCCCAAGCAAGACTTATCACACGGACAACATGACACTACATGACAACAACAAACCAGACATATTAATTAATGAACTCCTTCAGGTTGACATATCTTCACTATTCTCTAATCGTGACAAAACCTTAATGGAAGGCTCCTCTAAACTTCGTCCATAAATTTTTGTAGTTGTATAGATTTTCCTCTTTTAAAACAGCCGCAGTTGTGTCAAAGAGTATATTAAACTAATATCATATTAGTAAAAATCATAAAAAACAAAAGCAAAAAAGGGCAAAAAATAGGCACGGGCGACCAATGTTCCGTGATGTTTTATTTAAGGATAAAAAATATTGAAATTATTTCTAAGTAGTAATTTGATTTAGCCATAAGTTAGAATACCTTCATATGATATATACTAACATATCTTCATGTCTTTGCATCATATTCGATGTGATTCGATATCTCACCGCTTACACAACACATTCATTCGAGGTCATGGTCATGGAGCTCGTAACGTTGCGGATAGGCTCGAAAACCTTTGTCTGAGATTGTATGGAACGATGTCGAAAGAAAATGCCTTGCTATGTCTGCCCCTGGAGTTAGACCCCCCGGCCCAAGAAAGAGTTGGTTGGATGACGTGATGCAAGACATGAGGGCCAACGGATTAACCACCAAGAATGCTGAAGGCCGAGCGAAGTGGAGTAGGATGAGTTGGAAGGTAGACACTGGCAGTAAATTCCGGGACTAATGCCATGAAGAAGAAATGTGTTCACGTGCGTGCAATGCGCGAGGGTACATAAGTCACACACACAACACTAGAGAAGTCGAAGCAGTTTCCTTAGCTGAAAACGGCTTGGATGTTATCAGAGTCATGTTTTTGTAATAGACATAATATTTTAAATGTCGTAATGCATTATGCCCGTCTTATATATTGAAACTAGACTGTCCGTATCCATTGTCTTCCTGTGACCTTAACCAGATCACCGATCCATTTGAACATCCAGCCAGTGAACAAGTTTTGGGAAATATTGCAGTGCTGGTTATTTGTATATTAATCCACAGTCACGTAGTTTTATATGCTATAATAAATTACCTTACAACATTGATTACTTCTATTTATTTACTAGTCTTTGTAAAAGAGATTTAAAAAAGAATTGTAAGTATATTTAATAATTATTCACTCCTTTTTCCTAACTACCTCTACAGAAACTAAGTATATACAGGGTGGAAGTGTCTGCGCAAATCCGAACGAGAAAGGGATATCTACCGTTCTATTTTACACAATTACCTATTTTTTGTAATAAACTTAAACGACGTTCTACTTTACCGCCAATACCGACAAATAAATTTCTTAAATGTTGTCGCTTTGATAGGTTAGCAAAGATAAGGTTGGCAAAATCTTTTTTGGTATAATTATATTAGGCTTTTATAGAGTATTTAAATTGCGTCTTCATTTAAAGTGGTAAAGATAAAAACATTCTGTATAAGTAAGTAGTAACTTTTTATAAGTTACCTGCGTCAGAATAATTTTCAAAGATTTACATATTACTTTCGTTCTTAAAGTAATAAATTGTACAAACTCCGTCTGACAATTCCTTCATTTAAAGTATTCTTCCACATTCCTTATCTCTTATCTGGTATTTCGTTACGAAATACTATACAGGAATGGAATTTTAAATCAGAATTACAATAATATTATAGTAAGAGAGGCCAGTCGTGGTCCTCGTGGCACAGGGGCACAAAGTGTGACTGTCAAATCGATGGGTTGTGGGTTCGATCCCCACTCGTGGAAATAAAATATTTACTTATATTTATATTTCCATTTTAAATTTTGTATATATAAATTAGATACTAATTGCAATGTAATGTAGTGCTATTCAAATGCCTCCCTTATTTGTCACTAATATATTAATATTTCTAAGCTTAATACAAAACACAAATACTTAAAAAAACATCCTGTCGTAGTTAAGCTTTATAAAAGTAATTTAAAAAGTATAGCAAGGCAACGAATTTTAGTGCCTTTATTTTTATATTGCGTTACTTAGATATTTAAAGCCTTTTTAAATTAGGTGTATATTTTAAATTTGTACAGCGCATGTGGTTAGCTTGTGCAACGCGGGAACCGTTCGCATAGTCTTTTTACTTTTGTGACCATTCAAGCTGAAAATTTCACTCGCTTCAACGAACTATACGTTAACAAAAAGTTTGTTTCGTTAAAGCGCTTTGTGAGTTAATTTAAAGCTAATTTCATAAATTTAGTAAGATTAATGTATGTATGTGAGAAAAAGGTCAATCGTGGCGCAGAGGCCAGTAAGCGTATGACGGTAAACAGGATAGGTTGTGGACTCGATTCCCAGTCGAGGATTTGTTTTTAATATTTTCATTTCTTCGCTCTGGGTTCGATGCAAATCGTAGCGTTGAATTTCGCCATTGAACACGCAATGCCTCTATAATTCGGCGGAAATTGGGAAGCGGAGTGTCTAAGCACTAGGGTCCCTCTGCCTACTCTGCTACATGCGAGATACAGCGTGAAAAAAAAATAACGTATGTTATGTAGGTAGGTATGTATGTATATTATACGTAAAGCAATTTATTAACGTATGTCGAAGCTTAACTAGGTCATTTGAAAAAAATCTCTTACGTCAACGTTGTTATAAGAACGAACGGACGGAATTCACGACTTAAACTTTACTTAATTCATTTGAAATATTTTAGTAAAAAAATATTTTTGCTTGATGAAAATATTTTATCTAATTTTTAACAAATTTTTACACACACCAGTGTAGGCAGAGGGAACCTAGTGTTAAGACACTCTGTTCCCCACTTTCTGCCGCCGCACTCAACGCCGCGCTTTGCCTCGTCATCAGGGCGAAGAAATGGAAATATAAATTTAAGTAAATATTTCATATCCTCGAGTGGGGATCAAACCAAGAACCAGTCGGTTTTACAGTCACAATTTGTGCCCCTGCGCCACGACTGGCCTCATTTTTATTATATGTTTTTTTATTAAGTAAAGACTAGAAACGTTTGTTTTAAAAATAAAACTTTCAAAATACTTCCTACTCGAGCACATATTCAGTGCACGATTTCGACATCTTTACAACCGCTAAATTGAGATATCATAACCAATCTGTTCGAGATCGGCGTGAACTTTGAGTAGTTAACCCAATTAATGTTGTAAAATGGTTTCAGTTGTATGACGTGACTATCAGAGGGGATTTTACGTATGTGTGTGTGTGTGTATTTTACATTATACTTATTCAATATCTTACAATCGTATGTGTGATGTAGCCCAGAAACTGCTTGTCAAAGCTTTTTAAAGTCTTGATAAAATGTTGTCTTTCAATTTATATTTATCCACCATTTAATTCCTATAAAATTATAAAAGTGAATTTATCAGCTTAGTTTTTAGATTTAAAACAATTCATAGTTAAACAAACATAGCATACTATATCAAGTAAAGTAAAACAAAAAGTACAAAATGGAATAAAATCTTGATTCTAAGTGATATGAAATATGAATGAATTATAACTTTTTGGATCCACAGAGTTTAGGGACATAGTCGTTATGGATAAAAGGGTTCAGCGTGATGCCATCTGCATAGTAACGGTGGTATTTAAACACACAAAAATTGATGTAATTTATATACGTATGTTTTATAAAATATGGTAAAATTTTCCAATAAATAATGATTATATCTTCAAATTTTATGAAAATATTTTTAAATTTTAATTTATGGAGGAATACTTAAGCGTATTATACATAAGCAACTAACACAATATTTAGCGAAGAACAACACTCTGAGTCAATTCCAATCTGGTTTTCGGCCCGGACATAGCACCACTACCGCTTTGATTAAAGTTTGTGATGACATTCGTTGTGGTATAGATAATAAGCAAGTCACTGTTTTGTCTTGCTTGATTTTTCTAATACGTTTAATACCGTAGACTTTGACATCTTGCTTGCTATTCTTGGACACATAAACATCTCAAATAATGCCATTAAGTGGTTCCATTCCTACTTACACAATTGCCAACAAATATATTCGATACAATAACAACACTACTACACCCCGTTGTCTTGAAGTAGGCGTTCCACAGGGAGGGGTCTTGTCTCCTTTACTTTTTGCTATATTTATAAATGCCTTAACTGATTTACTTAATGTCCCATTTCACCTTTATGCTGATGATTTACAAATTTATGTATCATCTCCCGTTGAAGCCATCTCAGAAGCTATTGAACGAATTATTCGCAATCTGCAAATAATATTTGAATGGAGCAAATCATATGGCTTAAACTTAAATCCCATCAAATCTCAAACTATAATTATTGGCACACAAAAACAAGTAGCAAAATTAAATATTACACATCTTCCACCTGTTATGTATGAATATACCCCTATATCTTACACAAAATCCCTTAAAAATTTAGGCATGATCATGGATAACATTTTATCTTAGACACTGCATGTTTCAAATATTAGCCGTAACATATTTGCCACAATGGGTTCTCTAAGAAGATGGAAAAATTTTCTATCAATTAAAACGAAAATTTCATTAGCCACTTCCCTCCTTCTTCCCATTATCGACTATGCCGATTCCTGTTGCCTTGACTTATCACAAATACACCTAAATAAACTAGAGCGCCTACAAAATGTCTGTATCAGTTACATTTTTAATTTGAGAAAACTCGATCATATATCCTCATATCGCAATAAGGTACAATAGATGACGGTTCGGCATCGTCGATATTTCCATGTACTTTGCACTCTCTATTCTATTCTTTTCCATCCTAACATTCCTCACTACCTTAAAGAGCGCTTCGCATTCCTTGGATCAGATACCCCACTTCATATCAACCTCCGCTCCAAAAACGACAACAAGTTAAAGGTTAGGTACCTTGTGTAATACAGTAGGTTTTAATGATTCCTTCACTGTTAAAAGCGTCTTTTTGTGGAATGACTTACCATCTTCTACCCGTCACTGTAAATCAGTTCACGTCTTTAAAAAATCCTTGAAGCAGTACTATTTGGCAAAACAAAATAATATTTAGTATGTGTGTGTGTGTTTTTTTTTCTTATAAAAAAGTATCTTTATATGTATATATATGTAATGTAATGTACGTAATATTAGTATATATATATATTTATATATATATATATATATATATATATATATATATATATATATATATATATATATATATATATATATATATATATATATATATATATATATATATATATATATATATATATATAATGTATTTATTATATAAATATTATATGTAAACTATATCACACCTATAATATTGTATATTTATTTTGGGTCTCATAAATATTGTTATTATTAACAAACTTTTTATGCACTACACGGTTCCTATATTATTATTTTATTGTTAATGCTTACGCCCAAGGTTACCTGTAAGAGATCACTAATAGTGATAAGGTCGCCTTTGCCTGCTAGTTATATTTCTACAATTATCGATTCTATTTTGTTTTTATGTACTTATAGTTTGTGTGTGCAATAAAGAATTTTATCTATCTATCTATATATCTTATGGAGATGCGAGATCTTCGTAAGATATGCGGAGTCAGTTTAGCTGATCGAATCCGCAATGAAAACTACTAGGTACTAGCGAGGATGTTACGATGAGAATCAAGCAGAACGTGCTCAGCTGGTTTGGGCACGCCGAACGAATGAGTGATGAAAGAATAGCAAAAAAGATTTATGATGGAAAAGTGAGTGGTAAGAGATGTAGAGAGAGATATCAGTTGACCTTCGAAAATACAATATCAAAGATACTGAAGGAATGTTACGTAAAAGAGGAGGGCACGTATGAAAAGATTGATGACAGTGGACGAGGCGAAAGAGGTATGTAGAGACCGTAGCATTTGGCGCTCCCTTCTCTCTGACTACCCCACTAGGGATTAAACGTGAAGTAAAGTCAAGTTATGAATTTAATAAAATTTTCCAATACGGTGTCTTAGAGTATCCAAAAAAAGCAACCAACGAGCAATTTTAACGTCTATTTGATCTAACAATCTGGCAAGATGCATATAAATCTAAACATAGTTTTTACAATGTACTCAATGAATCCTATATGTCAATGTAATAACTAAAGAAATAATTAGAGCAAACTAATATCCCAAGTGATATTATACAATTCAATCAAAATTTGCATAGCTTCATCACTATTACATCATATATATATTACGAAGTAGTATTACCGTATCAAGGTGAATAATAGAATGCAGTGTGCAATGTATATATTATACAGCCTCGTCCCAATATCGTATAACTGATGTCAGTAGACAGATTTATCGGTGTATGGTTACACGTTAAAATGAAATATAGCGACAACTTTATAATAAAATTGATCGTGTGAATACCCTTCATATATTTATCATGTGTGTCAATTAATAATTTTTATTTATTGAAAATAATTGAAATTTTCGTTGAAGATATTTACTATATGACAATATTATTACGTTTCTTTTTAATGTATTGTTATGAACATGAAATAAACATCATCAAATAATTATTAAATCATAAATTATTTTGCTATTTGTGTACTTATTTCTATTATTATTATAAATATTTAAATATGTTAAACGAAAATTGCATATCACTGGAACAAATCACTTAATGTCCTAACAAAACTTCGCTCTTCCTTTTCGTCTTATTCAAAATTAATTAGACAGTCATCGTATTAAATAGTAGGTTTTTTGTCACTTTTCTTTACTAGCTGCCTATACACGCGGCTTAACTTTTTTTTCATCTTCACACTGTATGCCGCACTCTGCAAGGTAGTGTAACAGTATGTACCTTGGGTATAAGTTAAAAATAAATAAATAAATAAAATAAAATATGCATGGGAATACACATAAATAATATAGTTAATTATGAATAATACACACTATATATTTTTAATACCAAAGTAATCAAGACGAGTTCGTGTATTGTCGTCCCGAGTGTCGCGAAAGTCGTTCTGTCTATATAGGTGGATGCAGAACTCGGAAGGCAGCGGTCGAGTCACTAGTCGTGAGTCGTAAGTCGTAAGTCTTTATGTGCATCATATTTATTAGTAGCTACGGTACTAATAAATATGATGCACATAAAGACTCGTACCAAGTATATTATAAATATAATATAATAATTCGAAGCCTATAATGACACGATCTTTTAAGATCGAATTTCGATAAAAGCAATATATGTGTAGGAGCGACACATACTGTGGATCAAAGTTATCTCTGACCAATATTATGATATTGAATGTTGCTTGACGTCGCGAAGGCTGACGTGATGGGCTTATGCGAACTGTTATAGCGACATTAACTATGTCGTGGCTGACGCCGTCTCGCAGTACGCTCACGGTACGTAAGCTATACTTGTATTGCGTTGGTCGTTGACATATTATATACGACTTGGTATACCACTAGTAGGTGTGTGGTGCTATTTTATGTCCCAGCTCCGGTGTATGTAGTAGTGTCCGCCTGTCGCATACGGGTGTGTGGTGCTATTTTATGTCCTGGAACTCTGGTGTATGTAGTAGTGTCCGCCTACGGTTCGAGACACGACTGTGGGGTGTGTGCCGTGCGTTTATTTAACATATCGGCCGCCTTGCGGTAGAGCGTTCGTTCCAACGACTTATATTGATCTCACAAATCAATCAACATCACGAATCACTATTCTAATACAATCTTAATATAAACAAGCGTAACAAGTACCTTCGGAAAGATCACACACAAACGTCCCGGAGAGTTCAATAAGACTGTTGCAGCCGCAATCTGGTAGGAATTCACGGTGTAGGGCGGGGCGGGGCCCGTACTCTTTCTTCCTTTTATTATAACTAGTTCGCAGTTATAGTGGAGAGGAAGATAGGACGCGCTCTTGGCTTTTCTTCGGACAAGCTTCGAGTTATGACAATGTCACATTGTCGAGTTTCCAGTTATCTAAATAACTGACACAAGAACAACTTCTGATGGCAAATATCTTATTAAAGCGATAGCTTCTAATGGCATAATATAAAATTCTTAATACTGTTACCTCTGAATCTCTAAAAGATTTTGGGTTCTTCACCATCACAACTATAAACGGTTCTAACCACTAAACACATCACGAGCCATTATTATTTAGCCATTATTAAGGCATTATTTATTAAATAATATTTTAAAAGGTGTTTGGGATATCAGTTACAGTAGACGGAGGGAACCTATTGTTAAGACACTCCGTACCCCACTTTCCGTCGAATTCTGACGGCATTACGTGTTAAGTGGCGGAACTTAACGCTTTTTGTTATATGATACAAAATCTTTACATAAATTATAGCCAATTTGTTCAACGGATTTAATATTTCACCTAGTCCATTTAGTAGTTTTTGCGTGAAGGTGGAACAAAATTCCATCCTCACAAATTTTCATAGTTATAGTATTAGTAGGACACTACTAACCGTCAAAGGACTTGCAGTAAGCCTTTGAGAGTCAAGTATCTAAATGCGTGCATCTGATAATTTATCGACTAGCTTTCCATTTCCCGGCGCTCGACACATGGAAATTGGTCGTCCATCCTAACGTATTGAATGTTAACTGACATTTAGTCGTTGTACAAAATAAATCATTTTCCAATAAAGCTTGAAGCAAAAACAAAAGTTTTCTTTAAACTGGTTGTGGGTTACAAACGTATTTGTCGTCTAAATATATATAAAAATTTAATAAATAATATATAAATGCTACAAAATATTAAAAATATATATTTACATTTTAAATATTATATAGTGAATATTCATCACTTGTTTCTGTAAAATTAAATATAAATGTATTGATAAAGTAAATAATGCTTTTTTATGAATTTAAATTAAAATCGTTGATTTTTTTTATTGTTTTCTGATTCTATTTATCAAATTCAAGATATTTTTTATATATATTAAAATTAAAACAGCTTCACGCGGTATCCAGAATACAGCAGGGTAGGCAGAGGGAATTTAATGTTAAGACACTCCGTTCCCCACTTTCCGCCGAATTTTTAGAGGCATTGCGTGTTGAGTGCCGGAAATCAACGCCGGGCTTTTACTTTGTTGTCAGAGAGAAGACATTAACATGTTAATAAATAATAATTAATCCCCACGAGTGGGGATCGAACCCCACAACTGACGCTTTACAGTCACATCCTTGTGCACCTGCACCGCGAGATGTCCTTATCTTATTTTATCAACGATTTCATTCTTTACACGGAAAATCTAGTCAAGTGTATACATAAAAATAAAACCTATTAAAGTGCAGCATAAATATCAGTTTTTATTACAAAAATTGAGATTATAGAAAAAGTAAATGCAAGTAAAGCGTCGATTTCCATTTATCGTCGGAACTAGCAGCTACAGATATTTACGTTAAATATTCACCTTCCGCTCCGTTTTCAAGGCATTGATAATTTGATACCTTATTGGAATAAGATATTAGCAGAAAATGTTTTAATATTCTAATATATTCAATTCTGGCATTATCTTCTTTCTGACGTTTGTTGCCAGTGTCTTTACCGTCCTCGGTGGTCAGTCCATTGGCTCTCATGTTCTATATCACGACAATCACCATTGCTTTCTTGGGCGTCACTCGTTTTTTATTGTTTGTTTCATAATATAATGTCATTGTAATAAATGACAAATTTGTGCTGTGTGATCCCGACCTAGAATAGGATCATCCTGGTACTGGTGGTGTCGTAAGAGAGGACTAAAGTACGTGTGGTAGAGTCACGTCGCCAGCAATGGCAACATGTATAGGCAGACTCGACCGGATCATTACCACCCCCGGCATTTAAAACTGGCGTGAAGTAGTGGCTTTATGCCACTGCGTTTCGCATCAGGTATTGCCGGGCTCCGGCGCCCAACCCACCTTAAAGGCCGGCAACGCACCTGTAGTTCCTCTGGTGTTGCACGGCGTCGTGGGCGGCGGTAGTCACTTACCATCAGGTGATCCGAACGCTCGTTTGCCTTGTCTTTTCCATAAAAAGAAAACAAATAATATCATTACATTACATATTTTTCTTTTATAAGTAGTAAATAAAAAAAGGAGATAAGAGGCTAGTGGTGGCAGAGAGATACACGGGTACGACTCTCACTCGATGAAATGAAATATCTGTCTGATAACGAGGCAAAAACACGGCGTTATTGTCCGCCACTGAACAAAAACACTCACTCAACTCAAGAATTCGACGGAAAATGAGGAATGGTAGTGTTTTAATGGAAACACAGTGTCTTACTACTAAGTCCCCATATTCCTTCTGTATACCGTTCTATGTACGGGATACAGCGTGAAGCTAAAAAAAAGGAAAAGTAAATCTGATATATACTATTATAATACACCAGAAATATTATAAGCTTTCATCGAGGATTAATACCAATTGTTCAGTAAGATTGATTAGCAACTTCCCTTACATTTCGTTTTTCGCCAACGCGCTAAATTCTCATCAATACGAAATGAATGTTGCCCCATTGGTAGGAGCTGCGGCATCAATCAATACTCTTACAGGTCAAAGGATATATTTTTCTATATTTTTGTAACATTTATATTATTGTATTGTTTTTTTCTTATTGAATTGTAGTTGCAGCAGTTGGCAAGCATCTAAACGACAAATGTAAGTTTGTAATTATTTTATTTTCTGCGAAATATCTATAAAATTTTCACATTTTAAATCTTATCCTGTATTTCTATTGTAATTTCTCACTTTGTGCCATATTTTTTATCTGTCCACGGGAAGTACAATATAGACTTCGGTTACGCGGGGAATTTCCTTTAAAAAAAAACAGCAAAATAGATAAATGCAGCATTAATGCTCGTATCTTTTTTAATGTAAAGTCACTTACCTTTGTTTGTAGTAAGGGAAAACAAATCTAATCTTTTAAAATTACTTCTTTTATAAATAATATGTTTTATATAAAAGAACCCTTTACATTAATATGCTATAATGTGCGTTCCAAAAAAAAGGAAATGGAGTTCCGGAACTACCTAAATTTAAACTTAGGCAATTTAACTTTTTATGGTTCCTCGATGATTTCTTTCAGTCAAGTTGGAGTGGAGTCTTTAATAAGTTTACCGTGATAATTTATTTTTTGACATGACGATGAGTAATCAAAGCTAGGTAAAGTTTTAACTCTATAATTTTTTTCGTTTAACTTTGATGTATGTTTGTGAATCAGTTGTTTTAGGTTCTTAATTTTGTTAGTTGTATATTATTTTATTATTGGACTTTATCTCTACATTTTAACGAAACTATATTCTTAAAACGTAATTGTAATTTACTTCTATACTACCTTTAAATAATATATATTGAAGTCAAAGTTACGTTAGTAGTTTAGATTATTTCAATCTTCACGCTGTATCCCGCATGTAGCAGAGTAGGCAAAAATAGCCTAGCATTAAGACATTCCGCTCCTGCTTCTGCCGAATTCTGAAAACATTGCACGTGTGACGGGACTCAACGCGATTTGCCTCGAAGCCAGAGTGAAGAAATGAAAATATTTAATATTTATTCCTCGAGTTGCAGGCACAAGGTTGTGCTCCTACTGACCTAGACTACTATGAAATATGAAAACCAAATAAATTAAATTATAATTATACACATAGGTACCTCTTAGCATAATATAACAATACTATTTTACTTATTTTTATTTTATTTTATTTTTTTGAGGCCAGTCGTGGCGCAGCGGCACGAAGTGTGACTGTAAAACCGACTGGTTGTGGGTTCGATCTCCACTCGAGGAGATGAAATATTTACTTAAATTTATATTTATTTCCATGTCTTCGCTCTGGTGTCGAGGTTAAGCGCGGCGTTGAGTTCTGCCACTCAACACGCAATGCCTCCAGAATTCGGCAGAGTGGGGAACGGAGTGTCTTAACACTAGGTTCCCTCTGCCTACTCTGCTGTGTGCGGGATACAGCGTGAAGTTGATTTGATTTATTTTACCTTATTCAACAATCGACTTCACCAAATACTTATTTAATAGACGTACTCTCTATTCCGAACAGCTTGAGTTGTTAAAGCAAATAGATCGTTAAGCACTGTAACTAGTGTTTTTATTACTTGAACAAACGGACAATAATCGTTTACACCAATGTAACTGTTCTTGTACTAGTTTCTATATTAGTATTAGATACGAATTGTATTGTGAATCAGTGGTCATAGAGGTCAATGTTATTTTTATACTAATCATCTAATTTAGCCTGGTAACGTCAAAAACTGCTTATTTCTAATTCTTAAAATGTTTTAACATTTAATTTAAAAAATATATTACAAAAAAATTAAGAACAAAGCTATTTGTAAAAAATGAAGACTATTACATTTATTGATAGAAATAAAATAGTGTAGTCACAGTAAGAACAGATTCCATTATTCGATCACCGCAATAATATCAATAGACTACAACAGAAAATCCAATATCAACCTTCAGATATTAAATTCAGATATTAATGTATGTAGGGGAGAGGGGGGCACATTCGAACGATTTTTAAACTTTGTGTCATATCTAAAAATTCTACAGTTTTTAACGTCTTTACTATTTCACAATGCTTAGTCCAACTATTGAGCCACACAATCGTAGCATCATATGTAGAAAAATATATAAGTTAAAGGTGCAATATCAACTGTAGTAGCAGTAGTCAAATGTTCAAAGCTGCCCCCCTTCCGGGGTAGCTTTGAACATATATGGGGCAGTTTTGAACTATCATCGAATGCAATGAAATTAAAAGGCTTATCAAACTTTTAAGTAACTTTATTAATAAACTTAACATTAGAAACGATGGAGATATTGCGATTGTACTAGTACTACTATTAATATTGCGATTGTACTAGTACTACTGTTAAATAACTTTAATATTATTAATAGACTTTAAAAAACGAACAAACAAAAAAGTAGCTTTGGCTTCCTAGAAGTAATTAACACTATGGGATCAATTATAGAATAAATCTAATATAATGAAAATAAAACAAAATATTTTTTAAATAAACAGCTTACTACTCTAATTTGAACTAAGAAAATTAAATTTAAAGGAAAACCTGGATGTGGTACGTGACGTAATCAGCAACTGAAATTGGGGGAAGTAGTCTACGTAAGAAATAAAAATCAGCTTCACGTTTTATAGTAGAGGGAACCTAGTGTTAAAACACTCCGTTCTCCACTTTCTGCCGAATTCTGGAGGCATTGCGTGTTGAGTGGCAGAACTCAACGCCGCGCTTAGCCTCGACACCAGAGCGAAGATATGGAAATATGAATTTAAGTAAATATTTCATCTCCTCGAGTGGAGATCGAACCCACAACCAGTCAGTTTTACAGTCACACTTTGTGCCGCTGCGCCATGACTGGCCTCAAGTCTAGTCTACGTAAGACTTTTGAAAAACTAACGTAGCGCTTGTCCTCTTTCTCAGGAAAGAAAAAAATATACAAGCTACTTTTTTATTATTTCATTTCTCTAAAACGAAGTATATTTATTAAGTTGTAGTATAATTCCATTTCGTAGTCTTCTCACGCACAGGTATCAGTATCTTCATTCTCTTCACAGTAAATTGTCACTTCCTCTTCTAATTCCAAATGCATTTTTAAGTCAATTTCTTGTGAAAAAAAGTTCAGTGTAGTTTTGTTTTTCTTTCGCGGTATTTTTTACATATAATAATATTCAAAACTGCCCCCTTTATTTTGTTCAAAGCTGCCTCAGTGGTCATTGAAAACTTACAAACGTTTTTTTTTCAAGTAAAAGTTTAAAAATTGTAGTAATTTCTAGTTTATTGCATGATATATGAAACATTCTAACTAAAAAACGAAAAAATAAAACCATATACCTTGAATTGGATCCCTGCGATCCTTACGCGTTTATTTAAAAATGCACAAAATTTTACTCAAAATCAAACACTCCTCGTAACTCAACTACTGGTTCTCATATATCAGTGGTGACAAGTGACACTTGTGCAGATTAGTGCTGCCACTACTCAAAAAAAATCTACCAAAATTTCTTTTTAAAATAGCTCTGTTAACACATATTTTCAAAGGTGCCCCTGTTCTAAGCTACCCCCCTCTCCCCTACTGTTTAGTGTCTATTTGTAAATCAAATCAACTTGACGCTGTATCCCGCATACAACAATTTAGGCAGGGGGAACCTAGTGTTAAGACACTCCGTTTTCGAGGAGCGAGGAAACTTATTTGTAAGTGTACGGAAATTGTGATCCAGCTGTTGACACGCAAGCTGGTGATAATGTAATGTGTTTACTCGTTACTGTGCGCGGTGCGGTGTATTGAAAATGTCAAACCATTTTGAAAACTATAATAGACTTCGACATAAAATATTCGGCACAGTGGCTGACGCGTCAATAATTATAGTTTCGTGTATATCTTGATGCCTGGGTCTGCCTTTTTGCTCAACCTACTCCACTTTGCAAGGTTCTCGATGATTAGTCCATTGGCTCTCATATCCTGCATCACTATCCAACCAGCGCTTCCCTGGACGTCCGGGGGATATCATTCCAGGGACAGATATTAGACGAAGCACTTCCAACTGACATAGTTCCTAGGCCTGATATTATATATATTGTAATAATGATGAATATTACATGAACACTTAAAAGCTTACGTTAGATTAAGAGAGAAAACTTAATACAATAATTGAATATTACGGTCTTCTTTCCTCACATCAATAATTTTTTTACAATCAGTCTAGTAGTGATGATCAAAATATATACCTATAGAAATTGAAATATAGTTAATTTTCTTTACTTTACTTACACAGTGTGATTAAGAAATATATAAATATTTCGTAATATTTTTCCTAGAAAATAATAAAACATTCAAAATCATTAATAGAAATTAATTATTTATTAGGTCAGAGTAATCTTATGAAAAGACTATTAATTATGAATTAATAAATAATTATAATTAGATAAAGTGCAAAACAATATTCTATGAAAACTTCGCTGCCATTTTCTGACAGAATATTCAAGATTTTTTCATTTTTCCTATTTTCTTAGCAATATTATTTTCTTGTGCTACTCATTATTCTATTAGCTTACATCATTGTATGTGTATTTATTTATAGAAAAACCGATCAAGTGCGAGTCAGTCTCGTTCATCGAGACTTTCATATTAATTTCAGTATTGATTTCGGTAAGTACTTATGAAAGTTAACAAATATATAATAATAATATATACGTATGCAGTCATTTTGTATGAAATAAAACACAATTATTCGTTTTTATCTCTATATATAATAAGAAGTAAAAATATTTTGTCTGTACATTTAGTAATTTTGACAGAAATGGATAGAGGGACACTTAAAAAGACTAATAGAAAGCAAAAAGATTTTTTTTGAATTTCTTGTCTGTCTGTCTGTCTGTCTGTCTGTCTGTCTGTCGACATATTGTTGTCCGCATTTTTCTCTGAAACTACTGAACCGATTTACTTGAAAATTTCACCAATTGCTTTGTTTTAACTCAATTTAGGTTCTAAAGTTTGGTTCATCAAAATCGGTTCATTAAAAAAAAAGTTATCGTC
>JAATLQ010028265.1:0-13365 GCA_013421005.1 Heliconius erato x Heliconius himera | reverse complement strand
TATAGCGATAAGAAATAGCTTCTAACTTGACGCTTAAAAATGTGAACTGATTTTGATTGGCGCAGCTCGCGTGGGAGTGTATTCCAAAGGACCGCAGCTTTTACAGTAAAGGAATCACCATAGGCTTGAGTGCGGCTGAGTGGCAATTCTAATTTATTGTCGTCCTGTGATCTGAGGTTAAGAGAGTGGTTGGATCCAAGGAAAGTGAACTTAGTTTTAAGATAATTTGGAGTGTAAGGATGGAAGAGGACAGTGTAAAGGAGCGTGAGGATATGACGATTACGTCGCTGCCTGATAGTAAGCCATTTAAGTTGGAGCCTATATTCGGTAATGTGGTCGTATTTTTTAAGCATTAATTTGTTTTTTAGGATTAATTTATAACTTTTTTATAATTATAATTTAACTATACATTGATACATGAAAGATATTTTATCTTGTTTATTAAATAGTATAATTTATTCGTATATACATTTTCTTGTAATTATTATATTTATATTTATGATATGACCTTCACATATTTGTAATATAGGTATATCGATGACCGGCCAGCCACCCCTCCAGCAGCCACCCAATGGAACTTAAGCTTAAGATCATTTAGACACCGTCAATTTTTCCAATATGTCTATCTTTCTGAAATGCAAAGATACCTATAAATATACACTCACGTCAAATATTTAAATTTTTATTTAATTTAAAGTGAACTCTCCTAAGTTTTTACACCAACAAGAACTAGCTGTATTTTATAATAATATCCTAAAATATTGATTGTTAAGTTAAAAAAAAAAAACAATCATAGCTTCTATATGACGTCAATAATTAATAATATAAACAGCATCTGCCTATCAAAAATCTTTTGCCTCTCTGACAATCAATGTCACAGGAAAAAAGCGAAGAGGAAAAATGTTTTGAAGCCGAGAAGTACTTATTTACAAGGCATTAGTAATTACGGCACTTATTAAGACTTTATAAATATGCCTATTAGATAAATATGCCTATGTTTCTATAAATTCCAACAGCTGTGTATTACAATTATTGAACATAATGTATCTGATCATACACGGAAATCACTTGATTTATCTAACTTGCTATGGTAGTTAGTTATTTTGTTAATAAATTTTGCCAGTTCTATTTGACCTATATGCCGTCAGATTGAGTTAAAATTTGGGTTAGACTTTAGTTCTGATGAAAATGAAATTACATATAACCAATATTGTTGTTAATACAAAATGGCAGGTTACTATTTGTTGCATAACTTGCCTAACGTGGGTTTCAAATGAAAGGGTTTGATTTGTAAAATACTATTAATTATGAAAAGAACAACCAGACTCAGAAGATGTAAGGTGCGTAAAGGGACTTCTGAACTAAGAAAGATAGACAAGGTAAAAAGTAAAAAAAAAACATTAAAAATAATCCGTTTTAGAAACAAGCTATTAAAAAGATCAGTTGTACTAAAGTAATAATTGTAAAATATTGTTCCAAACGAACACTAGACAAAAGAGGGTGGGTCTAGCAAAAGCTTTGTAAAGTGTCAACTTATTTCTAAGTGACATTTTACTGCACTTGTTTATTAATAGGTAGACTCTACTGGGTAAGAAGACAGCTGTCTTCTTTTCGACTCTTTTCGACAAACTGACTCCTGACTCCTAGACATTCAACCTACTTTTCCCAAGTGATAGACTCATCTAAAGGAAGGAAAGGAATGTGGTAGGGCCCGTTTCGTTTCTAATAAGAGGAAAGAGAATGGCATTACTCTTGTCAGCATTAACCTCGATCCATAAGCGTCTCTTGGAGTCATTTAACTATTAAGTGAGGAAAGCGAGAAATCGGGAATAGAACGGTGTCATCAGTGTACATAGCCAAGTGAATATAATTAGTATGAAATATGTCACTGAGACATTTGACCTGTAGTTTAAATAAGCCGCTACATGACGCACAATCTTACTACGGTCACGTATACTAGGAGACTTGACAAAATCGCGGTCTGTCTACGTCTTTTTATTTGTTTGTCCACAAAAATTTAAGTCAAATTTGCATTAGATTATTTGCAAACCTTGGAATATACCAAAGTTTTCACTGATCAATGACAATACTATATTGAGTCATGGGATTTAAACATTAAACACATAATACAAATATCTTAATCATCATAAAAAGTAAATGTCACTGAATATACATGAGATGATTCAGTAAAAAAAAGAAAGACTATGAATATCGAGACAATTAAAAAAAGAACTTCCTCGTATGTAAAATATAATAAAATTAATATAACAACAAATATCATTTCTTTTACAATCCATTAACAATATAATAAATTAAAAGTAAATAAAATCGGCTTAAAGCTTCTTTCCGGTGGGCTGACTTATACAATAAATAATGATACCCGGATCTCCAAATATGTACATAAAAATCATGGCAATTACAACCATGGCATTCTACAAATACCAAGAAGTTTGCTTCTTATGTTATTACAAAAATTGCTTTTCCTTACCGTTTAGCGTGATGGTTAACACCATATTTATTTTATTTATATATATAAATTTTAATTAGAATAAGGAATAATTATTAAAATGTTTGAAGTTAGTTGTGGCGCAAAGGCACATGCGTGTGACTGCGTGACAAGTTATAAGTTCGATTCTCACTCGAGGAAATGAAATATTTAATATTTTCGTTTCTTCGCTCTGACGTTGAGGCAAAGCGCGGCGTTGAGTTCCGCTACTCGACACGCAATGGCGTCAGAATTTGGCAGAAAGTGAGCAGCGAAGTGTCTCAACAGTATGCTCCTTCTGTCTACCCTGCTACATTGTGAAGCGGAAGAAAAAATATTATAAGTTTTTGCTGTCACATTTTAGAGTCAATATTAAAGAAAAAGTAAAAAAAAAGAAAAAATGATTACTACAACAACAGACAACTTAGTCATTTTTATCTTATCTTAATTTGACTCTATATAATCAGAAGCAATGACTTTACAATAATTATATGAAGCAACCTAAGTATTGCATATCACGGAAGAAAGGACAAAGGCAAGACAAACTTAAGACACTAACATTTCAGCATACCGGTAATAAGTTTACTTGAGAAGATCAGTCAGCGCTCCGTCGGAAGGCATCAATCGCATTCAAGGCTGTTACAGACAGTTAAAGATTCAAAAGTCATTTTTTGATATTAAAATGAAAAATGTAAACGGATAATGTCAGTTTTTTTAAGCTTCACGCATGCTGTATCCCGCTCATAGGGTAGGCAGAGGGAATCTGGGAACATAGTGTTAAGACACTCTATTCCCATTAAAACATTTGTATTCCCCAATTTCCGCCGAATTCTGGATGTATTGCGTGTCGGAACTTAACGCCGCGCTTTGCCTCGTCACCAGAGCAAGGAAAATGAAAATATTAAGTATTTCATTTCCCCTAGTGGGAATGCTTTTACCCCTGAGCCACGACTGCCCTCAGTTCTTTATATGCTTAAATTTAACTCAGTTTCACACTTTACGAGGAAGAAACGTGAAGCTGCAGAGGAACCAAATATTAAGACACCGCGTTTCTTGCTTACCATTTAATTTTCGGAATATTGAGTATGAAAATCTAATCATTCCTCCGAATGGGGATCGATCCCACAACCATCTCGCTTACAGCCCCAAGCTGCCCTTCTACGCCACAGCGGCCTCAAAAATAAGATTCAAAGTTCTAAAAATCTTTGTACCTTGTTTTAGAGGCTGTAAAAATATATGTGTTAAAAAAAGTTCTATTCTTCTAAAAGTATTTACATTTTATTCTAAAGTTCTATTTATTCTAAACTTCAGTTCTAAAAATATTTAAATTTTATTTTAATTATGTTTTTTATATGACACGATTCTTAATATAAGTTATAAATTCAAATAAATATTTAACTTTATGATATGAAGCAAATTTTTTGTACTAGATTAATGTATTGTATAATTTATGTTTTTAAAAAACAGAAGAAATATAAATATTTAGTAAATTCAAGAAGGTGTAACAGTTATTTAAGTTACATAAATATATGTAGCGTTCATATAATTGAAGAAAATTGAATTTTATTATTATACACTTACAATGGCAATGTCAACTAATCTACCTGTTATTTCTCAGCTCAGCTTCACGCTGTATCCCGCATACAGCAGGATATGCACCTAGTGTTAAGACACTCTGTTCCCAAATTTCCGCCGAATTTTCAAGGCGTACTAAGTGGCGGAACTCAACGCCGCGCTTTTGCCCTGATACCAGAGCAAAAAAGTGAAAATATTAATAAATAATAATTAATTTCCCCGATTGAGAATCGAACCCACAACTTGTCACGTTACAGTCACACGCTTGTGCCACTGCGGCACGGCGTCCTCTGTTATTATACCTTGATATTTAACATCCCACCACACCTCTGACTTTTGCATTCAGATGTTCTAATAAGCGTAATCATAGTACAAGGCTAAAACAAAACGGCCTTACCATTTTCAGAAGGCTGGCTGTAAAGGCATGCGGGCTGGACGATGTTCGTGGCCAAGGGGGAAAGTAGTAGGGGGATCTTCCGTACTGCATTCCATGATGCACACGCGAGGAAACAGGAAGGATTACGACAGATGGGCCGCAAATGGAAATCCCGGTACGACATTGGTTACTTTCGTCATATTTATTATTTATAAATACAACAGGAATAACTATGTAATATTATGTTTTTTTTTTACCAGAGATTATAGGGTAAGAATAGAAATCTAGTGACGAGTCACTCTAGCTTTGCACATGTGTTGAGTCGCCGAACTCAACGCCGCGGTTTGTCTACCGGTGCGTAGAAATGAAAATAATTTAAATTTTACTACTAACTACTCCCTTACTGAGTTGTGAATGAATGTTACCCACAACCGCCACGATTACAGTCATATCACTGCGCCACGATGGCCAGCAGTCATTTATTATAACGTGTATGATTTCGTATAGACATTTCATGCAGCATGAGATACTTATAAAAAAACAGCTTCATGCTGTATCCCGCACATAGCAGGGTAGGCAGAGTGTTAAGACACTCCGTTACCCACTTTCTGCCGAATTCTGGAGGCATTGCGTGTTGAGTAGCAGAACGCCGCGCTTTTCCTTGGATACCAGAACGAAGAAAAAGAAATATACCTACATTTTAGTAAATATTTCATCTCCTCGAGTGGGGATCGAACCCACAACCAGTCGTTTTTACACTCGCACTTTGCGCCACGACTGGCCTCAACTATCACATAAATATTTTTATGTGGATAAAAAGTCAATAATGAAGTATTTTTTCGAACTTTTGTTCATATTTATTTATTGTTTCTGTTTTTTTTTTTACTAGAGATGATTTACGACAGTGTTCAATGATTTTATTGATATACGAATATGCACAAAAATGTTATGTATACATAGATTTAAAAACATTTTGACTAATCTTAATCTTTTTATGACAATATAATGATAAAATATAAAATTTCCAGATTGGGATTACAAGAATGCTTTAAAATATTTCAAGAAATCTGAAAACATTCAGATACCTGAGCTAGCAAAAGATACCAAATATCATACAACGACGGGCCCTATGACCATTCAATATACAAATTGGCGTACGCCATTAGCCGATGCGTTTTTACAGGCTGGCGTAGAAACAGGTGGCAGAATCATAGATTATAACGGAGAAAACCAAATCGGTTATTCTCTCATACAATTTACTATGAATAATGGAACCAGGATGAGTGCCAGTCGTGCCTTCCTCCATCCAATTAAGCGTCGTAAAAACTTTCACATTATTAAAAATACAATGGTGACCAGAATCCTTATAGATCCTTGGAAGAAACAAGCTTATGGAGTGGAATTCGATAAAGGCGGAAAAAAATACGTTGTAAAGGCAAAACGTGAAGTAATTTTATCAGCAGGTGCTATAAACTCGCCGCAGCTGTTAATGTTGAGTGGAATCGGGCCGAGAACTCATTTGACTGAGAAAAATATTACTACTTTGTTGGATTTGCCAGTAGGTTATAATCTTCAAGATCACTGGGCGTTGGGCGGTCTTACTTTTCTAATTAATACGACGGATTCTATACGATTTGAAGAGGTCGCTAAATTAGAACACGTGCTGGAATATTTCACTCATCACACAGGTCCTCTTTCAGCGCCAACCGGAACAGAATCAATCGCATTCTTCGACACAAGAAATCCAGGCGACCCTGATGGCTATCCAGATTTAGAACTTCTTTTTGTTGCTGGTTCTCTTGTATCTCAATCAGCTTTAAAATATGCATTTGCTTTAGACGAAGACGTATATGACGCTGTATATAAGCCTATAAATGACAAACACACATGGATGGTATTTCCGATGTTATTACTTCCGAAATCTAGAGGTCGAATATCGCTCAGAAGCAACTATCCTTATGATAAACCAGTCATAGATGCAAACTATTTTACAGACGGGGGACATGACGAGAACATAATTTTATACGGTGTAAGAAAAGCAATACAGCTATCAAGGACCAGAGCATTTCAGAAGTATGGCAGTAAATTACATGATATTCCTATACCGCAGTGTGCCAAATACAAGTTTGATTCTGACAGATATTGGATATGCGCTATGAAAACTATAACAAATACGATATATCATCATTGTTGTACTGCAAAAATGGGACCTCGTAGCGATCCTGAGTCTGTGGTGGATTCTCGTTTAAGGGTACATGGAATAAAAGGCTTAAGAGTTGTAGACGCAAGTGTTATGCCACACGTTCCCGCAGCTCACACCAACGCTCCCACAATGATGATAGCTGAGAAAGCTGCAGATATGATCAAGGAGGACTGGGGTTTTTATAGTGCCGTATAGTTGTTAAAAGACAACCACTAAAACAAACAAAAGTCCTTATATATAGTGAACCCAGCGAGTTATGTTTAAATTTGACTTAATTTTTTTAGTTTATAAGCGTTAAAGTAACGTTAAATTTTGCATAAGTAATCTAGGAATTGGTTCTTAAATTAATTTGTTACAGATTATATAACTGATTCACAATTCCCCATAGTTGTATATCCCTTTTACAAAAGATTAGACAGTTAATATTCGGTTTTCTACTTTCCGCCTCTTAAAGACACTACGTGTGCATTACGTAGCGGATCTCAACGCCGCACTTTGTTGTATTCGTTAGATAGATAGAATTAATTATAAATATAAACATTCTCAGAATCATGGTGTGTACGTCATACATTGTGTTTAAACATTAAATTCGTCCTTGTACAATTAAATTAATGCTATATCTCATCTGACCTCTATTGTTACGGGTAAAACATGTCAATGTGCTAATAGGTATCTAACACGCTTACCTGTTTTTACAACATTTAAGACAATTAGATACCTTGTTTTTTTTTTACCTAAAAACAAAAAAACTAAACATAGACGGTAATTTAATATGAAATGTGAAAAGCTTTTAAAGGAGATATGTATGTAAATTATAATTTTACACGTGTTTTTCATTATCGCAAAATTTTTCAATTTTTTATATTTAATTTTCATAAATGTATTTTTTTATTTAAAACAAAATTTTTTATATTAAATTATGAAAATGTAAATAACGTTAGAATGTTTTTAAGTGAATTTAATCTTTTTAGTATTTAAATATGTTAATTATTATCTAAGTTGATAAATATTATGAATCAATAATTTGATTTGTGTTTTATTTGACCTCTATATAAAATATTCAATATACTCTATTATTGATATTAAAACGTTTAAAGATATAAATCGTCTGTTCAAGGTTCAAAGACCATATAATACAGACTGTCAAGTACGTTAGTGTTAGTTATTAACATAATACGTTTGTTAATACAATACTTGAGGCCAGTCGTGGCGCAGGGGCACAACTGTAAGCGTGACAGGTAATGGGTTCGAATCCCACTCGAGGAAAAGAAATATTTAATATTTTCATTTCTTCGATCTGGTATAGAGGCAAAAGCGCGGCGTTGAGTTCCGCGACTCGACACGCAATGCCTACAGGATTCGGCAGTAAATGGCGAATGGAGTGTCTTACACTAGGTTTCCTCTGCCTACTCTCATACAGCTGGATACAGCGTGAAACTGAGAAAAAGAACCCCGTAGAATTTCTTTTTAGATCCACGTTGTATTCCGCATGCAGCAGGGTTGGTAGAGGGAGCCTATAATGTTAAGACACCAGAGAGAATATATAAAAATATAAATTTAAATAAATATTTCATTTCCTCGAGTGCGAATCGAACCCACAACCACTCGTGTTTACGGTCACCCACTTATGCCCCTGTGTCACGGCTGACCTCTGGTGATTTTACTTTCTTATTTTTAATTTTTGTAACATCTTTTAAATAGCATATACGTTTTAAAAAATATAAATACCTATATATTTACGGCTGAACTATTTCCAGCATCCATGTTAGTGAATATTAATTTTATTATATCAAAACAATAATAAATTATTATAATCTAATCTAATAAATAAAAATATCTTCTTATCTTTTATAATCACAGAGCCACACGAACGCGCGGCTGGGCAGCTAGTTACTATAATCTCTATCTCTATATATAATAAGACGGTTAAAATATATTTTTTAAAATACTTGTCCGTCTGTATGTATAATCACGTTAATCTCCGAAAGTACTGAACTGTTTCTTAAAACTTTTACCAAATGCTTTATTTTAACTCAGAACACATTTAAAGTTTATTTTATTAAAATCGGTTCATTAAAAAAAAAGTCATCGTCATTTCAATGAACTCAAGGCATTATATTTCAGCGAATATTATATAGCAATCGATAGATATCGACACTATACTTATATTTATAATTAATATATAATTGTTTGTAATAAATCAGTATTTAAATCTGTATGAGGGATTTAAAAGATTTTTTTTTATTGTATCGAAGTCTTCCGCACTATTTGTAGAACCGTAGTTGTCAAATAAACTATAAGAAAAAAAATATTAAAAGCCGCCTTAACATTAGATGTTGAGCATAATGATCTATTTGCAATAATAAACGATTTTTTCGATCGAACTCTTTTTTTTTCAAACAAAAAAACGATTTTTTTATTTTTTTGTTTGTATGTATGTCAGTCCTACCGTTTGTCCGGGCTATTCTTCTGGACGGCTGAGCTGATTTTATGGAGCTTGTATTCAAAGACAGAGGTGGTTGTTAAGCAACATAAGGGCTGCTTTTTATCCCGGGACTTCTGGCGGAATTTGACATAACTAGCCATTTTTCTATTAAATACGCCATTTTTTTTCATATTTTTTCCCTAAATACATTTAAATAATTTTAAATAAATATTCGTATAGTTCAAGCGGGAGGCCGCTAGAACTGCAATATAATTGATTCCGTGACGCAAAAATAAAATCGCAAAGTAAATCTAAAATTATGCCCGCATAGTTTATAATTTAATATTACTATGTATATTTTTTTTACTTTTAATTCAATTAGGTATTTTATAATTCGGTTTACGAACAATTTGTACAAACTTAAAAAAAAATGCGTTTTCTTTAATACAAAAATTTAAAGAAATAATTCTATTTTTGCTAAGTAAAGGAACAATAGGAAGTAAAGGAAAGGTGGAAGTCAAAACAAATCAATCTTCAATAGAATCTATTCAAATGTGGACATAGCTATATATGTATGTACATTAGGATGGGTAAATTTTTTTAGATAAGAATTGTGGGTGGGTCATAAAAATTGCTTTATCATACGATACGATTACAAGAAAAATATTTTTAAAAATATTCGAAATATCTTTTAGCACTCTACTGAAGCTCAAATAATCGAATAATATGGTAGGTATTTTCCACGTAAATTTCAAACACTTTAAATCATATTAAAATATATTATTTTTTATACCAAATTATATAATATTATAACCAAATTAAAATATATTATTTTTTAGGTGTTCTTACACGGTATTTGGTTTAATAATACAAACTTAATTATACAAAACCACTTTTCTACATACTTCTAGTAATTTTATTTAGGTAGATACGAGTACATTATAAAATTGACGGTTTTGTTAGTACGCAGAATACAACCAATCAATCCTTGCGTTATCATTCATCTAGTTATTTTCAACACGTTATAAAGAAATATTAGTTGGAATATTTGTGTTGTAATAAGTGGCTTAATAAAATGAGTATCAGAAAATATCTCATAACTTGAAGAGATGTGGATTGTCCTCTGCTTGTAGCATTTGCAAAATATAATTTCAAATTGCTACCCACTACAGCAGACGTGATAAGGAATACACTACATCTGACGCATGAGTTTCTGTTGAAAAAGTTAGAAAAACAGTTTCGATAATGTACTCAGTGACGTCGACAAAATTAGGATTTCAGCTTCAATTCTAATCATGAGCCCAAAGCGTATTAAAGAGCATATTAAAAAATATTTACACGAATATTTTAAGATCCGGTATCCATAAAGTAAGAGAATCTGAAAATTATACTCCAAAATTGACAAATTTAGTTAAATAAATTTAGTTTATTTAATTTAGTTGTGGGTTCGACCCCCACTCGAGGAGATGAAATATTTACTTAAATTTATATTTCCATTTCTTAGCTTTGGTGTCGAGGCAAAGCGCGGCGTTGAGTTCTGCCACTCAACACGCAATGACTCCAGAATTCGGCAGAAAGTGGGAAACGGAGTGTCTTAACACTAGGTTCCCTCTGACTACCCTGCTGTGTGCGGAATACAGCGTGAAGCTGATTAAATTCAAACTATAGTGAACCACAAACAGAACCACGTAATTGTTCATTTGAAATAAAAGTATAATTTTCTGAATCTTTAATTACTTCACCGGCAGTCTTCAGAGTACTTTAGTCTATAATAATACTGTATTTCCCTTGAAATATCTAATGAAATATGTGATGATAAACGTCATCAAAAAGGAAAAAACTAGTATGTACTCGTATTGTAAAATGTTGTTTAAATTTTAAATGATTTAATGTTAAAACTACTGAAATTTGCAATTAAAAACATTGCAATATTTCAATTTTTTGTTGAGTAAAGGCAATTAAAGTCATTAATATTTTTTTATTTCCTTAAATTGAGTTTTAGAATATAAAAAACTATTTTTAATACCATGGGTTCTTTTTTAATTCACGAAAACTTTGAGCTCTAGTAGAGGGCTAAAAAATGTATTAAATAATAAATAATAAAACAACAGTTTAAAAACTTATTTACGCAACTTTTGAGACTCCCCACTTAAAATATAACACGATTTGAAAAAAAACGTCCAAAATCGACCCACCCTAATGTACATATTGGCCTACCCCTGTTCTCTTTTTCCAATGTTCGTCAGACCGTGATTGCAACTACTATACAGGTCAAACAAAGGAAAATTAAAGAAAAATTCCGACTGACCACCTTCACTTGATTTATATGCGTCGATTTTACTACATACAAGAATACAAGCGCGCACGGTTCACTTCCGCGTTTAACCGCGTATCTTCAAAACCATAAGTTTTCCTGTCCGCGAAATACGTAAGCTAAAATAGAAACCATAATTATTTTTTCCGAGGCCAGTCGTGCCGCAGGGGCACAAAGTGTGCCTGTAAATCGACTGGTTGTGGGGGTTCGATCCCCACTCGAGGAGATGAAATATTTACTTTAATTTATATTTCCATTTCTTCGCTCTGGTGTTCTCAAAATTCGGCAGAAAGTGGAGAACGGAGTATCTTAACACTAGGTTCCCTCTGCCTACTCAGCTGTGTGCGGGATACAGCGTGAAGCTAAAAAAAACAATAATATAAAATAATTGCTGGAACACCTTGAAGTATCCGCTGGTATAGTCACGTTTTTTTGTTCGCAGTCTAAATAGATATACACTCACACGTTTTATGATAATGAAATATTAATTGACATTAATATATTTTTGAATTATTATAATCTATCCTATTAATATCAAGCTGTTGAGAAAGTTAAAAATCAATCTTAATCAAACATAATTAATTTAATTTAAAATGGATTAAAAAAACTCACAGCTTCACGCTGTATCCCGCACACAGGAGGATAGGCAGAGGGAAGTTAGTGTTAAGGCACCCCGTTCCCCATTTTCTGCCGAATTCTGGAGGCATGGCGTGTTGAGTGGCAGAACTCAACGCCGCGCTTTGCCTCGACACCAGAGCGAAGAAATGAAAATATAAATTTTAGTTAATATTTCATCTCCTCGAGTGGGGATCGAACCCACAACCAGTCGATTTACAGTCATACTTTGTGCCCCTGCGCTTATACATATGTACAAATATATATATATATATATATATATATATATATATATATATATATATATATATATATATATATATATATATATATATATATATATATATATATATATGACTCATATAATGTTAATCGAAAAACAAATACTGAATTCAAAGTCCTCGTAACTTTGCAAAAAAAGTTTGTCGGTAAAATTAAAATTAATTATTTTCTCCACCATTTATCTATATATCCTTACTTGAGATCTTTTTTTACGGACTTTAAAAAAAAGGAGGTTGCCAATTCGTTGGAACCTTTTTTTTGTGTATGTTCAGCGATTATTCGAAGACGCCTGAACCGATTTGGATAATTCTTTTTTTGTTCTAAAGGGTATATATAATACCTCATAGGTGGATCCATGGTGACCATGTCAAGATCTGATGATGGGATTCTAAAGGCGTTGCGTGTGGAATGTCGGAACTTAATGCCGCGGTATGCGTCAATATTAGCAAGCAAGCAGCAAGCAAGTAAGCAAGGATAGCGAAAATAGTAAACATTTCATTTTCTCATGTGATAATCGAACCCACAACCTGTCGCGTTTACAGTCGCACGTTTGTGCCCCTGAGCCACGACTGGCCTCAGATGGTTGAAATTTTTAAGATAAAAATATAATATATTCATTTGTAGCTGTTACTGATATGATCTCGTTGCAGTATTTTTTTAATTAATGTATGGGAATTTTCAGAGAAAGAAAAATGTACCAATACATATCCCGAATATCTTAAAAAAGTATGTATATATTAGTGGATCGATCATAGTTTTGTTATAGAGTTTCGATTACACCTTTTTTATCTCCTACTTTATTACTCCTACATCAATGTTATTAAAAGTGAGTTCAATGCTATATTTACTTATAAAACTGTCAACTCCAGGAATTTCTTGTCATTTAATGATTGGGCGACAGTGGGGATTCATAAGAGTAGACAAAGGTTATATGAACTTTATAGTGAGAAAACATATAACCATAGTGAATCATTTAATCATTATGTTAGGGTATATTCTAAATTGTTTAAAAAAGTATGTGCCATGGCAAAATCTTTACACATTAAAAATAAAATTAAAAATTCTTTTGATAAAATTAAAATGACATGGG
>JAATLQ010028263.1:43987-57111 GCA_013421005.1 Heliconius erato x Heliconius himera | reverse complement strand
CAAAAGGAATCTACCTTGCACTTGGTACTACGGCTGAGAGGTGGAATGCAAATTTTCGTAAAAACGCTGACTGGCAAAACTATCACATTGGAAGTAGAAGCTTCTGATACTATAGAAAATGTTAAGGCGAAAATTCAGGACAAAGAAGGCATTCCCCCAGACCAACAGAGGTTGATTTTTGCCGGTAAGCAACTTGAAGATGGACGAACATTATCTGATTACAATATTCAGAAAGAATCTACCCTTCATCTTGTTCTCAGACTTAGAGGTGGTGTGTAAACTTCTCGAATTGATTTTAATAAACACTTAAATAAAATCATGATCTACACATGTTTTTTATTAATCACATATAATGATTTAATCTAAACAGCTACATATAGATAAAAATTAGTAATGGCTTATTCTTATATTTTATAAAGTACTAGCGGCTCGCCCACGGCTTCGCCCGCTGAAAAGACATGATTATTGATTTAATAAGCAGAATTGATTGACAACTATAATGACTTCTAATATGATTTTTTTACGACATTATCATCAAAGAATTTTTGATTGTTTTAAATAAAAAAATACGACCATTGTTGATATTTAATATTTATAAAATATACATAAAGCTAATTATTTATTACACGTATAAATTTTTGTAACTTTATGTTCTTTTTACCTATATAATATACTCTGTTAAATGTGCTGATGTCAGTGAATAATTTAATTTACTCATTCAGAAAAAGCCTTAAATGTTAAATTAGTTACATATATTATATGAACGAACCAACCAAAAAATCTTCGTATTTACTTGATATTTCTTTCAAGATCGTTCTTTATCTCCGTGTTGAATTAATTACGACTTTTTTCAAATGGCGATAACTTTTTTTTTAATGAACCGATTTTTATGAACTAAACTTTAGTATTTAAGTTGAAATAAAGCAATTGGTGAAATTTTCAAGTAAATCTGTTCAGTACTTTCAGAGAAAAATGCAGACAAAAATATGTCGACAGACAGACAGACAAGACATTCAAAAAAAATCTTTTTACTTTCTATTATTCTTTTTAAGTGTCCCTCTATCCATTTCAGTCAAAATTACTAAATGTACAGACAACATATTTTTACTGTCTTATTATATATAGAGATGATGAGTTAAAAAAATCATGTATTTCCATATTTCGATTGGGCACAAGCAAGCACGCCTTGTTATTCATATTAGTTACTATCTACAGTACTCTTAACAAGTTGTGGCCCTAGTCTCCTATACCGTGTCCTAACACTAGGTTCCCTCTATCTAGGGTCGGCTGTGTGCGGAATACAGCGTGAAGCTGATTTATAATTAATATACTTTTTATGTAAGTAATAAAGAAATGTATCTATCTAATAAATATATCTATACTTGTCACATAGATATGATATGATGTGTTGTGAAAGTGAAATTAGTTGAAAGAAACACTTTGAGGGATCGAATTAGAGTAGAAATCACGTTAAAGAATTACAAAAATTACACTACTATCTCAACATAGACATACTTAAGTGACCTATACTTTCAGTATTTGGGAATAATTTTATAGTTTCAAATGAAAAACATTGTATTATTATTATACCGCACTTAGGACAGAAAAATACTTTTTTAGAAACGTATAAACATTTTTATCCAAATCCCGCTACGTTCACATTTCTATACATTTCTAAAAAAAAAGTATAATAATCAAAATAAAAAGAATGTTAAAAGTACTAAAAATGCAGAACATGGACTGTACGGCGTTTCCATTTACCCCATACGGCGCTTCATTTGTCTCCTTCACGTCTTCACTTCAAATGTTATAAAATTGTACCTTACATACAAATATTTTATCGATATAAATAAATTTCAATTATAATGTCCTTACACGTGCAGGAAACTTCCTAATTACTCACATAATAATAGAATCAATTTTATTTTTATTTTAATAGAATCAATCTCTTATATTTAAACACGAGACAAAGTTCAACTGACTACGTTTAAGCGTTTTTTATTTTCTTTCAGTATTTTAAAATCATCTCTTAGCCTCATCGTGTATACACAGGGTTTTACACTATAGATAATTTTGTAGATTTTAATTTTGCAGGCAATGCTTTTTCACTGGCGGAACTGGCAACTGGAAACTAGTGGTTTCATAAATATTTAAATCTTCCAATAAGAAATCAAACCCACAATCGCCGCGCTAATTTGTGCCCCTGTGCCACGATGGCTTCATTTGCAATCGAAAATCATATGATGATATTATGAAATACTTAGACTTTTTGGTTTTGCGTCTATGCGTTATGCTATGTTACGTTTTGAGAATAGATTCTCAACGTGTTTACTATTTGCCCCGTTTTACCAGATATATATACAAATTAAAGGCAGTTCTCCTTGGTAGTTCTCCTAAAATTGTTATTTTAAACCAAAATTATGTCTTTTTTAAAACCATCGTAAAGTGTAAAGCTGTAATTTTGCTGTGAGATATAAGCTTGGACATTATAATGCACGTTTATTGAAGTGGTATCTATGATGAACCCCTATTTATTTTATAAATGGAATTTTTAAAAAATGTGTTAATACGGAGAATGACGAATAATGATAAGCAACTGAAGAACAATTATGCTGTGGTACCAACAATGATTCTTTACAACAGAATTGAAATGAAATACTTATTTAGCTTCACGCTGTATTACTAGTGGGAAAGTCAGAGAGAACGGAACGCAAAACGTTACGGTCTCTATATACCTCTTTCAATTCGTCCACTATCATCAACTTTTCATACATACGATCTGGGGCGTCCTCATGCTTTTTACGTGATTTTCCTCCTTCAGTATCTTTGATGCTGTATTTTCGAAGTTCAACCGAGGTCTCCCCCTATCTTTGTTACCGATCACTTTTTCTTCATTAATCTTTTTTGCTATTCCTTCATCACCAATCCACTCCCACGTTCTATTATATTCTCACCGTGAAAAGTATGATTGACTTATTCCTAGCGGATCGGTTTATTTAAGGTTAAGTTGTGGACACACGAGTGCTTAGGATGCTATCGAGTGCATAGAATAAAGAGTCTGTTTCATTTTGAGGTACGAGACGTCCAAACTTGGAGTCGAATTATCGCATAAGAAGCTGGAAGTTTTAAGATCTATCGATCTAAGAGGAATAAGTACTTCCAAAATATTCGACATCTTTAAAACGGAAAACGGAAACGTTGAAGTATACTCTGCCATTATATTTAAGAATTATATGAGAAAAGCAGCGACAGAAATATGAGGTAAATGAAAACGAGGTTTTAGTAAAAAGCACGATAAATGGTGGATTGATAAAGTGAAAGACACTGTAGAGAAAAAAAGCTCATTAGAATCGTAAGGTCTCAGATAAATCTTTTTAAAAAATAAAATGGATAAGGTACAAAGGCACCAAACGAAAGTACTGATAAAGATGAAGCGTGAAAGTTCCAAGAAAGAAAGAAATAAAATGTTAACGGGCAAAATTCTTAACGAAATTTTAGTATTTTTAAACATTTTTAAAGTGTTATTCCACACTTAGGAGAGAAAAATACTTATTTAGAAAACGTATAAAAATTTGAACGCAGCAGGACTCAAATCCGCGCCTCCTGGAAACCGACCAGGCGCTCTGACCACTAAGCCATGCATTCTCGCCAAGCTGTGTCGAAATTTTATACGCTTGTTACAACTTATTTATGTTGTTAGTATCTCTGTAGGGAGATTTTTACAAATTTCCGCTACCCAAAGATAATTACTAAGAATTATCCTTTGGCAAGAGAGAATACTATGTATATACTATATAATATTTATTAAATATTTTTTAAACATTTATATACAGGGTGGAAGTGTCAGCACCACATCAAATGAAACCACAGTTTTAACTACTCAATAAAATAATTCAGAAAAAAATAAATTTCCAAAATTGAAAGTTTTATTTTCAAACAAAATAAATAATAAAATTGACATTTTAAAACAAAACGCCATTTGTAAGGATGACGCACGCACACATAAACCTATCAAAGGAACACCGCCGCACACGCCTCATTTCGAAATCGAGTCGTATGTATTGGCGATAAAGTTCAAAGTTGTTTAACCTTTAGTAGTATTTTTGTAGTAGTAAGTGTTTATCTATACGTAATCGCGTCACACGAAATACAGGTATGGATAAAAATCGTGAAATGAAAAAAAAAACCTACGTCCAAACTGTTGAGGCATCTTGATTAATTTCTTTAGATATAGGTTTGAAATATTTTACCCTATATGCTGTTTCCGTAAATGGAGCGCTGCCTCTTCCACCCTGTATATATACTAACAAAGAGCGGGTAAACCTAACCATGACATCGGGTCTTATAAATTGCAAACCCTCGCTCTGGAGAAAAGATATATAAAGGAGAAAGGTCACGAAAAAACAAAAGAAACCCCTGCATGCATTTATAAAGAGATTGACGAGTGGTAACAGTGGATAAAGCAAAACATAGGTCTTTTGGCGTTCCGTTCTCTCTGACTACCGCGCTAGGGATAAGGTGAGATATAAAAAATAAAGAATAATGAAAAAAATAAATAAAACCAACTAAAGAATATTAACAGAAATCGTTAAATTTTAGATATATTTTCTTAACTCTAAATGTAAAATTAAGTAGAAGTAGTTTATTTTTGTACTGTTCTATATGCGAAAAACAGTAATAATATTTATAACTTTCCCATTACACTGAATGCCATGGAAGTGATATAGCAAGAGGATTCAAAAGATTAAAAAATTCAAGAAGAAAATTTAGGTACTACGTAAATTACAGCCATAGCTGGTTTAAACATTATAAATTCATCACCCGACCCATCCATGAGTTAACTATTAGAAATATGTGTAAGATTCAGGACTATAGCCTGAAATCAGACCCATTCGTCTATTTTAAAAGCTAATAATCATTGTCTTCAGTTTACTTCTCTTCTAGCGTCATTGCCATCTTTTACCATTTGCCATGACGTCATTGCCAGGCGGCAATGACGTCGCAATCAATGATGTTTTTACATAAAACACGTTGGAATTTTATCAAAAACTCATTCAAAGTACATGAAATTTGCTGGTTACAGATTTTGTTCAAAATGTCAATTTAAGTATATATATACGATTGCTGAAACATTTGTTATCTAAAAGTAGTAAATAAAGATATCAATGACGATTGATGTGCTAAAATTAGGAGAATCCAATCTAAGGCTTATTTCTAAATTGTTAAAGCATCCGTGGCGGCAATTGTACCGACGGAAATTAAAGCTCTGCATGCTAACATTATTATAAGCCCAAATAAACACTACGTTAGATAATGTATTTTTGTGGTAATATTTAAAACAAAAGCTTGCTCGATCAATGACCCCATTTTTATAAAGTTTTTTGCGATCGATGTTTGTGTAGCTACACCTAAATTATAAGCACATTTTATTATTAAAAACTTTAAGTATAGCTTAATTACGAATATTTTTGAAAAGAAATTAGCTAAGAACACATTAAATCTCCACGTAAAATATTCAGTTTTTTTAAGGTTTTTTCTTTAAATATATTTTTGTATACACTAAATCGTTAAAATTGTCTAGACTACTTGTTTATTATTTAGTTAAATATTAAATATGATATTCATCTTTTTAAAATAATTTACTATTAATGAGTAATCACAAGGAAGTTGAAATTTGTGCGTTTTGGAAAATTGCCATCCTGCTTTTAGGTTAGCAAAGTATTGGCAACATTTTACAGTCAAATCGACTGTCACTGTCAGCTCTGAATTGTGAATCTGAATACCGATACCCTTTGGGTATATGTGTTCTGTGATCTGAATTGTATTTTTATTTTTTACAAAAAGTATAAATCTATTAATTTAGCCATTAGGTTAATTCTTTAAAAATCATGCTTATGAAAATAAAACCAATAGTCCAAATTGTTTAATAACTGTGATTTTACTATTATCCATTTTTAGTCAAGATAGAAATTCTAATATTCAAGATCAGCTAGAATATTATAAAAATTAAAATCAATTTGTACAATATATTATTTAATAATGTAATATTCCTTTCTCAATGTGGACTCGAATTGTTAAATATAATTAAATCGACAATTCAAAATAAAGTTTTGTGAAAACAAGATGTTGTCAAGAAATCTTATATTATTTTTTATGTTAATATCGGTTTATGTATATGAATCTAAATGTAAGTATAATTTAGAATTTGTTACAGTATATTTTAATATGACTTTAAACATTCTGAAAGCTTTTCCAAAATGTAAAATGTTAATTGTTACCTAAAATAAGAAATAAATTATGTGTAATATAACTATAAATAAAATTTTGTTTGTTTTTACCCCTTTTCTGCATATATGTCATACTCTTCTCATATCATCATGATATGAGTAGAGTATGACATATATACTCAGTGTATACATAGATTGTGTTTGTGTGACTACAAATGTCTCTAATTACAACCTCTGCATAAAATTAAACTAAAAGCAGTCCCACTGCCTCACAATGGTTTCTATAACAGAATATTTTTTTATTTTAATACAATCAAATTCCAGGTTCTATACACAAAAATTTAAAATATTTTGAGACATTACATGTCTCAAGGTTCACACATCATGTTGTAAAACGAGGTGCGAAGTTATCTAACCATCCTTTTAACACTATCAAGGAGCTGCATTTTCAAACCCTTGGCAAGACTTTTAGACTTATTCTTCATCCTCATAATTCTGTTTTACATTCAAACTTTAAAGCATATTCTGTGGATGCTGATGGAAATAAAACTGTAGTGCACATAGGTAATAGGTTTATTTTTGGTCTATATACTCAATATTATTCAATTTATAAATGTATAGCTATATGTATCTATAGCCACTTAGCCCCATATTTATAAATCACTCTCGAGTGTGAGATCAACTTTGAGATACCATTTTTATTCATAGAAATGTAATTCATGGACCTTTAAGATATAAAATATATGCGTGATATTTTTTTATTTGTTATATATATAATATTTGTTATAAACAAATTTTAATTAGTATGATTGGATTAGCAAAACGATTTAAAAGATGTAAATTTTTCTATAAATGCAGTAATTTCTAATCTAATCTACAGATTATGACAATTTCTACACTGGACGAGTCTTCGGGGAAAAGTCATCAGATGTAAAGTTGCACATTGAAGATGGAGTTATTACTGGTATTATACATACACCAGATGAAACTTATCACATAGAGGTAAATTTGAAAAATTTAATTCTTGTTTTAATATTTTTTTTTATCTTATTTTGAAATGTTTTCTTATTTCATTTTTATCATTAATAAATTAAAGGTATAAAAAATAATATAGAATTAATAAAGGTGCCACAAAACAAAAATATTTTTTATGCGTTTTTTATTATGTTATTATAGCCTTCATGGCGTCACCTACCCCATCTTAAAGATAAGAGTATGATTACATACAGATCATCAGACATTAAATTCAGCTGGTCTGGAACTGAAGATGTAAAACCGAGAGTTTGTGGGTATGTCAAGGAAGGCAAAGGTAATACTTAAAAATTATAATTTAGATTCTATGATTTTTAAAAGTAATAATACTAGTGTTGTTGTGGCACATAGTGTAATTGTAAACACAACTGGTTGTGTTCGTTCCCCACTCACTGAAATGAAATATTTATGTAAATTTATACTTTCATTTCTTTGCTCTGGTGTCTAGGTAAAGTACGGCGTTGAGTTCCCCCAATTAAAACGCAAGTCCTCAAAATTTGGCGAAAAGTTTAAAATGGATTGTCTTAACACTAGGTTTCCTCTGTATACCCTGCTGTGTGCGGGATACAGCCTGAAGCTGATTTAATTTATTTTTAATTTTAATAATGTTAATAGTTTGAATATATCTATAGTTATTTTGTTATTGTATCTGGATATCTAATATTAATTGTAAGATTTAGGATATTTATTTTAATTAACTAAAAAGTTTGTATGTATATGCATAGTTATTACTAAATTTAAAATTGTAGAATTGGAAGATGATGACGAAGAAGAAGAAGATATAGAGACTGTACTACAACAAAATGAAAAAAATAAATATTTAAATCAAGATAATAAACATAAATCAGATGAAATATTAGGCAAGAGAGTTAAAAGACAGAGCGACTATGAATATACACCTACAAAAACAAGATGTCCCTTACTGCTAGTTGCCGATTACAGATTCTTTCAGGAAATGGGAGCTAGTAATACAAAAACAACAATTAGTTATTTGGTATGCATTATGTATATTTTTTTTTTTAGCTTTGCGCTGTATCATGTATGTAGTTTGTGTATTCTGGAGGCATTGCGTGTTGACTGGCGGTACTCAACGCCGCGCTTTACTTCGACAACAGAGTGAAGAAATGAAAATATTAAATATTTAATTTCCTCGAGTAGGTATCGAACCCACAACAACACCCATATAACCTGTCGCGGTTACAATCGCAAGCTTGTGCCCCTGCACATCGACTGGCCTCAAATGTTAAACAAATTTTATATGTATATTTTTAAACAATTATATTGTGTTTGTGATACAGTAAGGTTCAGGTACACATTGTATGGAATATTTATAGATATTGATTTTATATAATTTTCCTGTTATGATACAAGTCACAATTTTGAATCATACAAGATATCGATTATCTTAGATGGAAATATTATTTTTCCATAATAATTATTAAATCAAAACCTTAATTTAATAACACCCAAGTGTAAACTTTGGTGTGATTAAATTAAGGTTTTGCTTTTTTTTTGTATTATTATGTACTTATTTAACAATAAATTTACACACTTGTAAATATAAATAGAAAGATTAAAAACATTTTTTTAAATAAAAATATAGAAGTCTATTATTCTATTAGATTGAATCCTAGGCCTTTCAATATTTTAAAATTTCATAATTTAAAATATGATTGAATGGTGTGATTGTTCGACACATGGAAGGATAATATAATATATATATATATTTTAATTATAATATAACATTATATGTACTTAACAATTATATAATTGTGGCGTTTCAGATCAGTCTTATTGATAGAGTGCATAAAATTTACAATGACACAGTGTGGCAGGACAGACAAGTGAGTATAAATAAGTATATTTATTATACACGATAAAAATACTTATTATGAATATTATAATAATGAAATATGTAAACAAATTGAAAATGTAACAAATTTTAAACTTCATTGCATCTTTTAAACGAAGCAGAAAATTGTTTTAAAAATGTTCTATGTCTTTACTATTTATTACAGAAGTATATTTTACACTTTTAAGAAAAGAAGTGATATTTTTTATCTCAGGAAGCTCAATGCAGTACCTCAAGAAAGTTTAAATAATAGGAATATCATGAATAGGCATAGTTTCAAGTAAACTAAGTGTTAGTTAGTTGCACGCTGACTTTGTTACAATCGAATATGCGCTAAACCACTACCTAAATGCCCGACTACGAACTACCTAAATGTGATAATTTATAATATAAATACACAGCATTCTATATAATCTAGGACGCAGACGGCTTCAAGGGCATGGGTTTCGTGATTAAGAAGATTCTAGTGCACTCGGAGCCAACACGCGTGCGCGGTGGGGAGGCGCACTACAACATGGTGCGCGAGAAGTGGGACGTGCGCAACTTGCTGGAGGTAAGATTTTTAATAATTTTTTTTCAGCTTCACGCCTTTCATCATACTTTACAACTTTGCGGCATACAGTCGCAAAGTAGGCTGAGGGAGCCTAGTGTTAATACACTCCGCTCGCCACTTCTCGCCGAATTCTGGAGGCATTGCATGTTGTTGAGTGGCGGAAATCAACGCCGTGCTTTGCCTCGACACCAGAAGGAAGAAATGAAAATATTAAATATTTAATTTTCCCCGAGTGGGAATCGAATTCACAACCTGTCGCGTTTACTTATTTCTCAAAAGAAATTACATTTCACTTAATTAGAATACAGTTATATAGGTACAAATTAATCATTTTAATCTAGTAAAATATAGCTTATAAGTAATGAAAAGTATTTTAAGTATTCAATTAATTAACACATAATAGAAGAAAATAAAACAAGTAAAATTTTATGCAAATTCAACGTCGCACATAGTTTTGTTACCAGAGGGAAGAAATGACAATATTAAATATTTCATTCCCCCGAGAGAGAATCGAACCCACGACCACGGTCGGCCATGACGGCCTCCTATATATATTCACTTTTTAATATTTATATTCATTCAGCTTTACTGTATTCTTTATATAAAAGAGTACGAAGAGAGAAACTAGAGAGATCACCGATACGCGGTTCTCTGGGCGGGGAAGAGCGGAGAAATTAAAAAAATTAATTGCCCCAAGTAGTGATCGAACCTAAAACCTAAGCACTGTCCTATTGTGTGGCACACAATATTTACTTTACTATTAACCGTAACTGGTAGCTTTAAGCGGGGAATTTATAAACCTCGTGTGGAAATTCTCTACGAGAATAATTTGATGAGTATCTTAGGAAATATAAAATATTTTCACTATATGATAAGTAGTCAATAATAATAATTTAGCCATATCACAAATTACAGCACAAAAATCTACTGGTATATATAAATAATATATATTATTATATTTTCGTTCCTCATTTTCTGCTGCGCTATGCCTCCTTAGTAGATCGAACAAATGAAAATATTCAATATTTCATTTTTTCGATTGGGAATCGAACCCACAACCTGTCGCGTTTACAGTTGTACACGTGCCCCTGCGCCACGACTGGCCTTTAATAATATTTTTTTTTATTCATAATGTCGCACATGATTATAAAAACTCAAGTCGGTATTACTACAATAGTATAAAGTAATGTGTCGTGGTCATTATTATATGTATTATATTTTATACATATAATATATATTATTGTAATAATAAGGGTTTTATAATTATATCTATATAGGTTTTCAGCCGAGAATACTCGCACAAGGATTTCTGTTTGGCTCATCTATTTACCGATCTCAAGTTTGAAGGCGGTATCCTCGGTTTGGCGTACGTTGGCTCTCCTCGAAGAAACTCAGTAGGTGGCATTTGTACACCAGGTATGTAGGTTCAATTTGGCCTATTAATTAGGAAGGTAGTTGTGAAATATATAGTAGATTTATATAGTGTTACTTTTGATATTATTAAATATACAAATTAATATATTATTTAATGCTAATTTAATTTAAAATTTTGATATTTTGAAAAAAATATTATTAGATTGTCTTTTTTTTATTTTTTCGTTGTGTTGTTTAATTTAATGTTCTACTTGTATTCCGTTTTTTTTTATATTTATAACATACTGATTCAATGTCATTACGACATTAAAGTTAATTTTTTGTAATGTTTTCTAGTTTTAAGTATTATATGTTTGCTTTATTTATATTTTATGTTATTATATAAATGTTTCAGTTTGTTTCGTTCTCAGCTGTTTTGGTGCAGAATGTGAGTTATTCCATGTTGTTTTTGTTCGCTTTGCACGTTTATTATTTTAATGTATTATACATATGTGTATTATTATTTAATCATATTTTTTTTTGTAATTGTTTTTGTCTTGCTGAAGTGCTAATTTGTTGTATATTTTGCCTTGAGTCGATAGAACTTTGTAAATAAAAATAAAATGTAATTTTTGTATACTAAAATAATTGATTATAATATCCTAACATATGGTAACATATGGTAAAGTGGGCGAAAACTGGGACACCAAGGTTAAAATGTAATTGTAATTCAAATTTTATAAATCACTAATTATCTTCCGCTACTTTGTTTGTGTAAATTGAAAAATCCTGTATTTCTATGTTCTCCAGGAATTTCGAAAAATCTGCAATAAATTACTATAACTCTTAATAAACATACCAAGTTTCAAAAATCACAGTTTCATCTGCGCTTTCTGACAGTTACTCAGTAACGGAAGTATTTTAATTATATGTTTTTTATTTATCTATATTGTGCTATTGGTAATTACATTTAAATATTATTTCAAAACAATTGTTTAAATCCTTTAATTTATTTCTTCATTTATTCCCCAAACTTGGTCATTTTCAAAATATAAGATTATGTGCCCGATTTTGTTACTTATTAATGAAATATGTAAAAACATATATCATATATAGATACCGTCCAGTTCAACATTCAAAATATTGTACTTTTATATCGCTTTTAATTTAAATAAATGTCTATCTATCCATCTATAAAGTGATGAAAATACCTTCAGATGAATCGATGGACATAAGAATCACCAAAATCTCTTTTGGGTTGTGCAGTCAGACAAAACAATTATTATTCGTAAACGACTATAGTGCCTCGGTGTCTTAACACTAGGTTCCCTCTGCCTACTCTGCTGTGTGCGGGATACAGCGTGAAGCTGATTACTATAGTGCCTCGTGTCGGATTTTGGGTTAACTTACTATACCTTAAATACTTCCGTTACTGAGTAGCTGTCAGAAAGCGCAGATGAAACTGTGATTTTTGTAACTTGGTATTGAGGCCAGTTGTGGCGCAGTGGCACAAAGTGGGACTCTAAAATCGACTGGTTGTGGGTTCGATCCCCACTCGAGGAGATGAAATATTTACTTAAATTTATATTTCTATTTTTTCGCTCTGGTGTCGAGGACAAGTCAAAGTGGGGAACGGAGTGTCTTAACACTAGGTTCCCTCTGTCTACCCTGCAGTGTGCGGGATACAGCGTGAAGCTGATTTATTTATTTGATTTATTTTAAGCAATAAAATTACACAAAAAAACAGTTGTACACTGTTACTAATAACAAACAGAATACTTCAAAAACGGGTACACGCTATACCTGAATTCGGGTCTGTCGTCGTCGCGCAACCACTACGGGCAGCGCGTGATCACGCGCGAGGCGGACTTGGTGACGGCGCATGAATTCGGACACAACTGGGGCTCCGAGCACGACCCCGACATGGCGGAGTGCTCGCCCGCCGCCAGCCACGGGGGCTCCTACCTCATGTACACCTACAGCGTCAGCGGGTACGACGTCAACAACAAGGTATGTGCTTGTCCACTACGGGCAACCACTACACAACTGGGGCTCCGAGCACGACCCCGACATGGCGGAGTGCTCGCCCGCCGCCAGCCACGGGGGC
>JAATLQ010028263.1:0-43977 GCA_013421005.1 Heliconius erato x Heliconius himera | reverse complement strand
CGCCCGCCGCCAGCCACGGGGGCTCCTATCTCATGTACACCTACAGCGTCAGCGGGTACGACGTCAACAACAAGGTATGTGCTTGTCCACTACGGGCAACCACTACACAACTAGGGCTCCCAGCACGACCCCGACATGGCGGAGTGCTCGCCCGCCGCCAGCCACGGGGGCTCCTATCTCATGTACACCTACAGCGTCAGCGGGTACGACGTCAACAACAAGGTATGTGCTTGTCCACTCCGAGCACGACCCCGACCACCAAAAACATATATAAAAGATATCTATGACCTATACATAAAAAATGTAGATGTTTACGAATAGATGTAGATTAGATAAAAAAAAAGTGTTTACACTTGTAAACAACACCTAAAATATTTACTTCCGTTGTCGTTTCAGCGTTTCTCCCCGTGCAGCCTGCGTTCCATCCGCAAGGTGCTGCAGGCGAAGTCGGGGCGCTGCTTCTCTGAGCCCGAGGAGAGCTTTTGCGGGAACCTGCGCGTGGAAGGTGGCGAGGAGTGCGACGCGGGGCTGCTAGGTAACCATGAATATATGTTAAAATTATGTTTAGTACTCATATATAGATTACCTCGTCGAGGCACAACTGTCGCTGGAGCATAAGCATGCAACTGTTCGGTGGGTGTAAACGCGACCTGTCGCGTTGAACCGAAACCGAAACCGAACCCACAACCTGTTGTGGGTTCGGTTCCTACTCAGGGGAATGAAGTGTTTAATACTTTAATTTTCCCCCTCTAAGCGCGGCGTTGGTATCTGTCACTTAATACGCAATGCCTTTAGAATTCGGCGGAAAGTACGAAACGGAAGTGTTGTAATGTAAGGAATGCAGTGTGTAAGTTTTTTTACCCATACTGCCTTTTTTTATGGAATATGGTGCATTGAACTACTCATGGTTGTGGTAATAAGAATTTCTTTGTAATAGTAACATTTAAATTGAAATAAACAGACATACATATTTTTTTATTTACTAACTAGTAGATATATAATTTTTTTATTTTTATTATGTACATAACAAAATATTGAAACTCACGTTACTATACAATATGTTTCAGGGACAGAAGATAACGACATGTGCTGTGATAAAAATTGTAAACTTCGAAAAAATCAAGGCGCTGTGTGCAGGTATTTTAGTTACATTATTAACTTAAATATGACGGTATTTTTTGGAGATGCGCCTCTATTTCTCGAAATTAAAAATATGTATTTTTATATTGATTAATGATAATATTTCTCATATTTTAAATGTGTAAATTGTGGTTACTTGTGGTCCTTTTTATTGTGCTATACTGTTGACTTATTTGGCGTAAGCGATAGTTTGTTAAGTTTTTACTATTATTTCATGATAGACTTGCTAAATGTGCTTGTTCTGTTTGGTACTATCGTGACGTATGTCGTGCAGTGACAAGAACTCCCCGTGCTGCGCGGGCTGCGTGTTCGCGGCGCCCGGCGTGGTGTGCCGCGAGGCGGCGCACTCCGCCTGCGAGGGCGAGGCCACCTGCAACGGCGCCTCCGCCGACTGCCCCAAGGTACGTCCTGAGAGTCAGGCCCATACACTTTAATTACTCATTTTGTCCTACTCCTTTTTGTGGATTTTCATATTTTGTTTATCTATATATATAAAAGGACTTGTGCTGACTGACTGAGGTAAGACGCACGCAGAGCCGTAACCGCTGATGGTAGAAACCTGAAATTTGGACAGATGTTTATTTGCATAATCTGGATATCCACTAAGAAAGGATTTTAAAAAATTTTAACCCTAAAGAATTGAAATAGGGGTTCAAAGTTTGTATGGAAAAAAAATTAAATCGGCACCGATTTTTATAAAATTTGAAATTCAGACTTTTAAAAATATTTCATTGAACACGTGTTTCATGGTTTTTTAGAATTCACCCCCTAAGGGTGCAAATAAGAGGTTGAAAGTTTGTATGGAAATAACATATTGGAAAAAACTTTAAATCACCACTGATTTTTATAAAAAAATAAATCCAGACTGTTAACAATATTTTATTGAACACGTGTTTCGTGATTTTTGTAGAATTCACTCCTAAGGGTGCAAATAAGCAGGCGAAGCTGCGCGCGCCCTCTAGTCTATATATATAAAAGAACTTGTGCTGACTGACTGAGGTAAGACGCACGCAGAGCCGTAACCGCTGATGGTAGAAACGTGAAATTTGGGCAGATGTTTATTTTCATATTCTGGACATCCACTAAGAAGGGAATTTGAAAAGTTTTAACCCTAAAGGGATGAAATAGGGGTTGAAAGTTTGTATGGAAAAAAACTTTAATCTGTCCCGATTTTTATAAAATTTGAAATTTAGACTCTTAAAAATATTTAATTGAACACGTATTTCATGGTTTTTAAGAATTCTCCCCCTAAGGGTTCAAATAAGGGGTTGAAAGTTTATATGGAAAAATCTTTAAATTGCCACCGATTTTTATAACAATTTAAATTCAGACTGTTAAAAACATTTTATTGAACATGTGTTTCGTGGTTTTTTAGAATTCACTCCTAATAAGCGGGCGAAGCCGCGCGCGCCCTCTAGTTAATTATAAATTAGTACATTTAATCAAAGTAAATTACTACATTGTTCATTTATTGATGTTACTGGTCTCGTTCAGGCGCCGGCCATCGCGGACGAGCACGAGTGCGCGGAGCGCGGGCGCTGCCGCAACGGCTCGTGCGTGCCCTACTGCGAGACGCAGGGCCTGCACAGCTGCATGTGCGACATCGGTGCGTACCGTGCGCTCTTGTATATCTGTCATCTTGGTATTTATATAGTTATAAATCGTTAAATAAAAATAATTTGGAGTTCTAAAGTCCAAAGTAAAGTCCAATTATAATAATATTTTTTAAAGAATTGTAATTAACAAAACGTACACAGACTATATGCCCGAAGTGAATAAAATTAAAATCTTACAAAAAAGGAACATTTTTGTTTAGTAATAAATAAAGAAAAATTAGCTTCACGCTGTATCCCGCACACAGCAGGGTAATCAGAGGGAACCTAGTATTAAGACACTCCGTTCCCCACCTCCCACCGAATTATAGAAGCATTGCGTGCTGAGTGGCGGAACTTAACGCCGCGCTTTGCCTCTACACCAGAAGAAAGAAATGAAAATATAAATGTAAATAAATACTTCACTTCTTCGAGTGGGGATCGACTACACATTTTACAGATTTTACAGTCACACTTTGTGCCTCTGCGCTGCGACCGGCCTCATTAGTTTAGTAATAGTATCATTAAAACATATATACATAGTAAAGAAATATAAAATAAACTAGCTTATCTTTTATCTTTTAAGAATATTATGTCACCTTGAAAATCAATTGTTTTATATAAATACTTATTGTATGCTTGCACTGCAGTGGCGGACGCGTGCAAGCGCTGTTGCCGCAAGAGCCTGAACAAGACGTGCTTCCCGGTGGCGCACAACGACATCCTGCCCGACGGCACGCCTTGCATACAGGGCTTCTGCAACAAGGTTACCTAAATAAATAAAGTCTACGAATAATACAAATCTAACACGTAGCAGGGTAGACAAAGGAAACCTAGTGTTAAAACACTCCGTTCCCATTAAGACACATCCGTTCCGCACTTTTTACCGAATTCAGGAGGCATTGCGCTACACACCACATGAATGGCGGAACTCAACTCCGAGAATACATGGATATTTTATTTTTGTAAGTCTTAATCACATGCTAATGAAACAAAAATATTAAATGGCGTAAACCCAAACAAGTGTTCAAGTCACGCTACGTTAAAATTTTTAATTGTTTATAAAAGATATATATGTAATTTTTTTTTCGTTGACATTGTATATTTGTATCGTTAATTCATTAATATTGTTATTAATCAATCAATTGTTCTTAAGTAATCTTAAGTGTTTTAAGTAAAAAATATTTAAAGTATACAAAACTATTTTTTTATTCAGTGACGTTAGTATAAAATATGAATTATCATATTTTTTATGTTTACATTTCTATAAAAACTATCAGCTAAAACTTACCTGTTAATTATTTAGGGAGTATGCGAGAAAACGATACAAGACGTGGTGGAGCGGTTCTGGGATATCATAGAGGACATCAACATCAACAACGTGTTGGGGTTCTTGAGGGACAATATCGTGGGCGTTGTGGTCATCGTCACCGCGTTCGTGTGGATACCTGCTAGCTGTGTGGTACTTATTTAATTACTTGTTTTATCAAATTTTCTGCCATCGTTTCTATAAATTCACCAGGATTTTTATAAATTATTATTTTATCAGTTTAAAAAATGGTTTAGTTTGAGTCTATCGATCTCAATACGGTGTTTAATACGGTGTTGGTAAATACATACTTATCAAGAACAATTAAAGTCTAGATGTTCCTTGTCTAAGACTAAAGAAGAAGAAATATCACAATGCTTCAAATAGATATTCACTTTCAACAAGGTATCTCACGCCTGCATCCGCCTCAACAGAATTAATTATTAACTTATCAGAATTACTTATGTTCTAATAAAATTATAATTTTAACGCCAATATTTATACATAAAATTTGAGCCAACTAAATAAAATAACTGTTTTTATAACTGTATACAACAATAACTTTTTTTTGTGAACCAATTGAAATAAAACAATATTAAAAGTTAAGGAAAGCTTATCAAAATACAATAGATAAACAGGATTTAAATTGGTCAAGCTATTTCTGAAATTAGCTTGCACAAACGCACGGATAAAGAGCCAACCAATTTAAAAAAATGTTTTGGGTTCTCTTAGTTTAACGTACATATCTTCCATGTACAGACAGTTCATGTTCAGCGATCAGTTTCTATTTTATTTTATGTATGATATAAAGATATAACATACAATTTGTGAATAAATATTTATTATTTTTAATATTTAGATAAGTTATGTGGACCGACGTCGTCAACGCCAGCATCAGAAGTACTTAGAATGGGAGCGGCAACACGATCTCGTACATCCATCTTCTCCTCGTAAAATTATTCATATTAGGTAATTATTTGTAACTATCCCAACACATACCGCGTCAAATGATACTAACTAACAGTTGTATCAGTATATATACGTGGCCTCTGTGGTATTAGTGCGTGGAATGTGAGCCAAACTAAAATTAGCTTCATAGATTCATATTTAGATTTTTTTATTGATAAAGAAATGTTTAAGTTTTCTTTCTTGTAATTTCATTTAGCATTATATTGTATAAAAAACAAAATTAAAAATAAAATAAGAGGATTATTTAAGTATAATTTTTGAAAATTTTCTTTTCAGATTGCCCAAGCAAAAACCGCCGGGTATGAAGGGTGTAATTCAAGGCTCTAGTCAACTTTAGTTAATGTCATATTCACGTAATTTTTCTCTATTTCTTTATAGTCTATGTATAGAAAGTAAGGTTTTAAGTATCATAATGATAGTAAATAAAAAACATATAAAATTAATGAAATTGTTTTATTGAGGGAATAAATACTGAAACGACTTGTGTTACATTATATGTAATAAATAAACGCAACAACATAATTTTACTTTTTTGGTAAGACTCATAATTAAATTCCATCACATTTTCGCTCCTGTCGTACAAAAAACACATCTTTTTTTTATGGAAAAGGACAAGGCAAACCGCCGCTCACGACCCCGTGCAACACCAGAGGAGCTACAGGTGTATTGCCGGCCTTTAAGGTGGAGATAGACGCGCTTTTTGAAGGTACCCATGTCATATCGACCTGAAAACACTGCCGCGGGTAGGCCATTCCATAGTTCCTATGAAACCGCACAGTAATGGATTGCCACGTATCAAGGTGGTGTGGATGATATTTTAGTTTGTGACGTACTGTGCGGTTAGAAAAATCGGCGGCAGTAAAAGGTCAAACAGTTCTTCTGAACACTCCCCATGATAAATGCGGTAGAGAAAGCACAGCGAAGAGACGTCTCTACGCAAAGCCAAGTTGTCAAGCCTTTCACAGATCATTGGGTCCCCAATGAATCAAATGGATCTACGTTGTATGCGATCAAATAGTTCAAGCTGATACTGAGGTGATGAGAACAGTACTCCACATGAGGCCGAACCTGGGCCCTATATAGGGCCAATCGGTGTTTTGGCGTGAAGTACCGTCTCGCTCTGTTGATGACCCCCAGTTTCTTCGAGGCCAACTTGGCCTTGCTTTCCAAATCGCGATACTGGTAGTCACTGGAAACATTAAGGCTCAATATACTGATACTGGGCGCAGCTGTAAAGGGAATGTTTTGAATGACTGGCGATACGATAAGTGAGTTTTTTAGTGGTTAACGCACAAACTTGTGTCTTCAGGGGATTAAATAGAACTAAGCTCCTTTCACCCCATGAGGAGACATTCTCGAGGGATGCCTCAACAGAAGACACAAGTTTATTTCGGCACTGTTTCGCGTTTTCCTGAAAGACTTGCGCGGCCGGAGTTTGTCCACTATGCTATCATCTGCATAGCAATGAATGCTAGAATCCTCCAACATGTCATTGATATGCAGAAGAAACAGCGTAGGAGACAGCACGCAGCCTTGGGGAACACCAGCGTTCACGGGCATATGTTTGGAGCAAAAACTATCGACAGCGACCTTGATGCTGCGCCCAGTGAGAAAGCTGGCCATCCACTTGCATAAATTCTCGGGAGGCCAATAGGATGGAAGTGTACCCAGGAGCGCCTCATGCCACACTCGATTAAAGGCCTTCGCCATGTCTAAAATAACTGTCAGGCCCTCTCCATTTTATCTATAGTAAAAAGTAGACAACTAGTTGATATTTGCCTACTCTGGTCATAAACCGTAAATAGCGTTTATTAGTCGACATTACTGTCGGAATTTCTTTGAATTTATTTTTGCTAAATTAGCTGTTTATTATAATTCTATCGTATATAAAAAAGGAGTGCTGCAAATGTTATCAAAGCAAACGAGCAGAGGACGAAGGGAGAGTTTATTGAAATGTAATTTTCCATATTTTCGTAATAAAAAAAAATATCTGCAATAATTGTCACCCTTCAGTATCTTAAGGAAACATGATGTAATTTTTTTTTATCAGCTTCACGCTGTATCCCGCACACGGCAGGGTAGGCAGAGGGAACTTAGTGTTAAGACACTCCGTTGCCCATTTGTAAGCATGTAGTGTTAAGATACTACGTTCCCCACTTTCTGCTGAAATTTTGGAGGCATTGCGTGTTGAGTGGCAGAACTCAACGCCGCGCTTTGCCTCGACACCAGAGCGAAGAAATGGAAATATAAATTTAAGTAAATATTTTATCTCCTCTAGTGGGGAGATGATGTAATTATTACCTTATTAATATAATAAATAAATATAATCAATATTATCAATATTTCTAAACATTTATTTCAATAGATAGTTTAGTCGTTTAAAATTATGATTTAATTGAGTATTAGTATTTTGCAAACAGATTTAGCAAAGACTTAATGTCATGAATTCATTATTTCATTTGAAAAATAAGGATGATTTCTTGTTTAAATAGTTTTCTGTATGTACTTAATATGATTAAAATTATCATTTAACATCTAGAATAAGCATTGATTTTAAGATTGACCTTCCATTATATAATATTTTACTTTAAAACATAAGGCAAACCGTCGTCGTTCATCGTCTATTCTCAGTCAAACTAAATCGGAATAAAATATGTCTAATGATGGTAACCTTTGCTTGCGGCAGATATTTTGCAGGCAACCATGTGTTTTAGTGATGAGAAAAAAATAAGTTTTAATTCGTTATATAATTCATTAAAAAAACACATGAGTGCAAATATTAACATTAAGTGACATGTTTAAACCAGGCAACCCAGGCAGACTGAGGCAATCACTGTTTTTCCAATTCCTTATGCCAGTCAACGCCAACATCAGAAGTATTTAGAATGGGAGCGGCAACACGATCTCGTACATCAATCTTCTCCTCGTATTCATATTAGGTAATTATTTTTAACTCTCTTTTATCGGCGGCTTCGCTACGGTGTTCAAATACTAACAATCAGTTGTGTATATACGTGGTCTTTACCGTCCTCGATAAATTGACCTATCCTACACACCTACTACTTAGTGCTAAGATTAGTGCGTGGAATGTGAGCCAAAAAAAAAATTAGCTTCGTAGATCCATATTTTGATTTTTCTTATTGAGAAAAAAATGTTTAAGTAATTTCATTTTTGATTTCAATTTTGAAAATGTTCTTTTCAGATTGCCCAAAAACCGTCGGGTATGAAGGGTGTAATTCAAGGCTCTAGTCAACTTTAGTTAATGTATTATCATATTCACGTCATTTTTCCCTTTTTTTTTTTGATTATGTATAGAATGTGAGGTTTTACGTATCATGATGATAGTAAATAAAAAACATATAAAATTAATGAATTTATTTTATTGAGTGAATAAATACTGAAACAACTTGTGTTACATTATTTTTAATAAATAACAGCAACATGCAATGCTAGTACAGAGTACAGAGAGTAAGTGCATAAAACATTGAATAATTATTGATAACAGTGCGAAGAACAATAAATAAAATATATATTTTAATTAAGTGCAGTAGACGTAAGTAGGGCGACGCCCCGCTCGTAGAAGGCGTGGGGCTCCTGGCCGGCGGCGATGGGGAGCCGCACCGTGAACAGCAGCTCGGAGCGCGCGCTGTTGAGGTACACCGGCAGCGTCAGCGTCTGTCCGGCGCCCGCTGGCTCCGCTCCACTGTGGGGATATCGTTCACGTTTAAATATCTTCAAATTTATTCGCTAAAGATACTTATATAAAATTCTTAATGTATGTATGCTATATTTTTGATATTTTTTTCTATTTAATCAAATTATACTATGCTGTATTCAGTGAATTAATATATAATTGTAATACAATTAAAATAAAAAGATTTTTAATTATATTTATTTATTACATTATATTATATGGAAACTAACTAACAAGCGAGTTACATGTCAAATTTACTAAAAGATATTTAACGTAATATAAGAAATCTTATACATTAAAAAAAGATCATACCGAATCCAAGTGAGCACGGTGAATGGTAAATCAACCATGATAGTGTTAGTTAGCAGCAAGCGGTTGCCCTTCACGGTGGCGCCTTGCAGCTTCAGCCCCGTCACTGAGAACGACCACTCCGTCTGCGCGTTGTCTGTGGGAGTACCCGGGTCCGGGATGGTGACCTGAATATCGATTAAGAATTAATATTATTAAACAAGAAATAACATATTTATAAAATAGTTTCAAAAATAATAATTTAGCAAAGTTGAGTTGTGTTCTCATGTCTCTCTTTGTTAAATGACCTGCAAGTTGAGCTCCTCCAGCGACCAGGAGTTGGCCTGCGCGACGCACTGGCGCGTGGCGGTGATGTAGGCCTCGGGGTTGAGCAGGCCGCCGAGCCACACGGGGATGGTCTGCAGGCGCTGCGCGCCCTGGTCCGCCACGGTGCGCGACACGTGCGCCAGCTGCTGCACGCGGCGCGCGAAGTCGTCCACCCAGTGCTGCACGGTGCAGCCGCGCGCCACGGCGTAGCGGCGCCAGCTGGCCGGCAGCATGCCGCGCACCAGCGCGCCCACCATCGCGCGCGTCTCGTTCGTCTGCTTCATCGAGCCCTGTACCGACATATATACTTATTATTTCTAATACTAATACTATATATAATTTACAATACATGACATGAACGTGTATGGATCAGATTTTTTCCCTCTGCATGATCACGGAAAAATTTTTGGCCGTAAATTGATGAACCAATTTCTTTTACGTACATTCGAGATTTATAGTTCACAAGCTTCTTCAAACCAATGTAATTATGAAGATGATGTTTTTTAATTTTAAGGAATTCGTAAACAAGCCACACTTGATAATTTAAAAATACCTAAATAATTTAATTCGTTTTAATTTGTCAAAAAAGCAGCCCAAACTTTTAGAATTTCGTTCAAGACGCTGGAATTTTCTATATAATAATACATAGAATTTGGTGTATTGCGATAAATAAATGAAAGTATGAAAATGTTAGAAAGCAATATTCAATATCTCTCAGCGGTGTTTATTTATAGATTTTCCGAAAACAAGTCTAAAATCCGTTTTATTGCCCAATAAACTTTCATCTGTATATCATGCTACTAATTTAAAAGAAATCTATGAAAACAAAGTTTTTACTTGAAAAAAATCTACTACAATACACATACAACATACATATTCATTCAAAATTTGTACCAATCTTATTTGAAGGTAGTTGAGTTGCCTTACTACTAGGGCTTCAGCTAGTTTATACAAAATTTTGCTGCTTTTTATGTGGATGGTATAGTCGAGACAGAACAAATAATTATAATAAAAAAATATGGCATCCGCGTGCTACCACGTGGCTTTTACAATCGTTGCGTCAAACTAGGACTGATATTTTTTTAAAGGCAATGGAAGCGGATTTATGTATCTAAAAAAAAATCCCAATATAATGAGGGTATTTTTTTTAGTTTCACGCTGTATCACGCACACAGCAAGATTAACAGAAGGAACTCAGTATTAAGACACTTTTGGGAAATGGTACTAAACATACAGAAAAATAGAAAAAAAGAAAAATCACTTACTTGACATATAGCAGTGACATTGTGCAGATCATGCAACACTTGTTGCAGTAGAGACGCGCCGGCCGCCACCTCGCGCTCGAAGAAACGGTATAGAGGATCTTTAATATTTTCCACTGTTCGGCGAAGTGTCTGCAAAGTGAGAAAAAAATAAAACAAGTGTTAAATAAAAGGTTTTTTTTATCTTCACCGCATATATTCTTGCAGAGTAAGCAGTGGGAATCTAGTGTTAAGACACTCCGTTCTTCACGCAATGCCCAATTTTTAAGACATTACCTATAGAGTGGCGAACATCGCACTTTTGAGAATTAAATGAGGATAGAAAAATATTTAGAAACTAAAATTGAAAACAATAAGTTTAATAGCAAAGTGTATAAAAAATTCGACGTAGCTCAGTAAATACGAATGTGCGCTTTAACAATTTAAAGAGGCACTGGTTCGAATCACGATAAATTAATTTTAACTTACCGGTAACTCTTTAGGCAGCAGTTGTAACCAGCTTGTAGAAGTTTCTTGTAATGACTTCATCCATGCAGGACGTCCATCACCCTCTACTACCGCCGCATCTATGTGATAAATATGTTAAAAATTAAAATACAATAATTATATTTTTATTGCTTATACCAGGGTAGACAGAAGAAATGTCATATTAAGAAACACTGTATCACACTTTCCACCACAACTTTGAGAAAATGCGAGGTAAGTGGCAGATCTCTACGTCCCACTTTAATTTCTCCATTACGTGTCTGTTATCAGAGCGAGAGAAATAAAAAATAACTCATACCCACTAACGGAAATCGAAGCCACAACCGTCGCGTATAGAGTCAAACAGGATGAACAATGTATGAGGAGGCGGCATATTTTCATTACCAGTTTTATAAGTAGATATACTAACGTGGGTCGTGATCTTGAGTAGCTGCATTGTACGCCAGTTCTTCTTCATCTTCTAGTTGTTGCATTTTCAAAAGCTTGGAGACAAGGTCACTTCCTTGAGTTGTTAAAAGTACCTATAAAAAAATTATAAGTTCATTTAAAGTAACAAAATCATATATTTATCTTAAAAAATATATAAGACTACTATTATATGTTAAGATGTAATAAGAGAAATAAACTTACCTTTTCAGCATTATTAGGCAATCCGAGCCAAGATGGAGTCTGTCTGTCGGACAGTTCCTCGATCCACTTGAGGAAGTGATCGCGGCGGTTGCCGTCGGGCATTGTGATGTGTCTTTGGTTACCAGATGCCTAAAGTGAGAATATTAAGTTAATTAAGTATAAAAAAATTGTGTTTGTAGAATATAAAAAAACGTGTCTTTTTACATTTTTAACAATGACATGTCTTTTTACAATTTAATAGCCTTATTCTGTGTTTTCTAAGTGTTATTCCACACTTAGAAAAGAAAAATACTTTTTAGAAAACTTATAGAAATTTGAACGTAGCAGGATTTGAGCCCGCTACGTTCACCAGAATGTATGGCTTAGCGATCAGAGCGCTTGGACGGTTTCCAAGAGGCGCGGGTTCAAATCGCACAGCGTTCATATTTTTATACGTTTTCTAAACAGTACATAGATATTACAAAATATATATGTACAAATTCTTACCCCATCCACATTAGCTACAAGTGCAAAATCAGCTTCAAATGACCTCGGTGTAAACAGTTTACAGAGGAACGAGTGCAACAGCCGCTGGTCGAACAGGTTGTCTATTTTACCGCCGTAGATGCACTGCGACAGGAGGGTCACTAGCGCTTCCCATGGCACCTTCTCTGGTGGTAGATTTGTGCGACCCTGATAAATTAATTTAGATCGTTAAAGTTTTGTCGTATATACGTAATTGTAACTTAGCACTAGCATATCCTACAAATAGCAAATAGGATACAACTGAACAATACACTATTAAGTAAATAGTGTTACAACATTTACCGCTCGAATTGGAGATATTGTGTGTTGATTGGCGGAGCTTAACACCGCACTATCTTTTACCAGAGTGGAGAGAAGAGAATTTAAAATCCTGAGTGGGAATTGGATCACAATCCTAGTTTATAAAATGTTTACACTAATTTTAATCTTAGATATGTAAATCATCAGATTGAATTGATCAATCCTTAAAAGAGGCCAGAGGGCTTTTATTCTATTCATTCTAAAAGCCCTTTGGCCTCTTTTAAGGTTAAATTGATCAATTCAATCTGACGATTTACTTGTCTAAGATTAAAATTAGCTACATTCTTAATTTTTTTCTCAATCGAAACTTGACAATTGAAAATTACATATAAAAATATATTTTAAATGCAATAAATTAAACTGTAATTATAAATATTTAAAATATTTCCATAAATAAATGATTTTACCATAGCAGTGGTGTCAATCCAAGTGTCGAGTGTATCGCAGGCAACACGGAGGTCGGACTCGTTGAACTCGTAGTACTTAGCCCAGCCGAGGGGCACGTAACGGAGACGCTCTTGCACGATACCTGTTCAATTTAAATAAATATATTATTAGTGAATTTGTGTAAAAGAGTGTAGATGTTGGTGAAAAGACTATAAAAGCAGTATTAGTTGAGATCTTTTTTTAATGTGCTTTAACATTATCTAAATTTTATGTTATCTTTAAATACATATCCAAAATTGTCCAGCAGTGGATGTATGCTTTCTTAAGGCTGGTAGGGAATGCGCTTTAGCGTTAACCACCCCTTTCGCATATTACTATTAAATTTTATGCAATAAGGAATAAATAAATAAACAACAATGAGGCCGGTCGTGGCGCAGCGGCACGAGGTGTGACTGCAAAACCGATTGGTTGTGGGTTCGAAAGTGGGGAACGGAGTGTTAACACTAGGTACCCTCTGCCTACCCTGCTGTGTGCGGGATACAGCGTGAAAGTAATTATTATTTTTTTTTGTAAAGTAAATGAAAATATTCTATAACAAATTATTTACTGACCGTGGAACCAAGCCAATAAGAAGTACAATCTGGCTCGTTCAGAAGGCTGTTTCATCATTCGGGCTGCAGGTACCTATATAAAAAAAAACATATTAAACGTGTCGAAGTGGTCGTATATCCGTGTTTTAATATCCACTGAACCGGTATTCATGAAACTATAAAGACTCTGAGTAGCACATTTTCTATAAACCAAAGAAGATCATAAGTTTTTCTTGCCGCGAAATTCGTGGACAAACGTACAGTTACAAAATTTAGCACATATACTTATAAATAATATTTAATTTCAACAATATCTAATATCAGACTGTTGTGCATCGTTTTCTAAGTAGATAAAGAAAATATTGAGAAAAAATTTAAAGATATTATAATCAATATAAACATACAGTAGCAAACGTCCTAAGAAGATTAGCCCGAATACCAGGCGGCGGCTCAAACACCACCACTCGTCCTGCTCGCAGCAAGTTAACAGGTAGCTTCGGACTGATCTCCGTAGTTAAGAACAGTCTGAAGGCCGGGTGAGGTTGAAGTGAGTGCAGCTTCTTTTCCAACTGTACCAGCCATACTGGCGCCAAGTGTACGTTCTTTAGCATTACCCATCTGAAAATTGATATTTTATTTAGTTATGAAATAATTGTCTATTTTTTTATTCCTACGTAGGTAACATAAAAATTGTTTTTTTTTTCTCTCAAGTCGCAGTATCCGAATATTTACAATAAGGACTATATACATTATATCATTATAAACATTATTGAAATATTTTTATATTTTATTATAAAATACAAACCTTCCCGTCTTACAAGCTGTGTTAATAGCACGCTCAGCCTGGTTGAAACCTTCGGCAGAACCTATAGCGATACTTGAAAGCGGCTTGTTAAGCTCAGTCGCCATGTCGTCCACGCGGCCTGAGAACATATTAATACTAAATAAAAAAAGATCCTTAATAAAAATTAATATAATATATGTATTAAACAACGCTTACTAAATTTACGGCAAGTTATTAATTACAACAATTTCTTTTTATGTGTACAGTGACAAATGTTTTGAAGGGATTGTGGAATACTGTCTTTATGTGGAAAATTTTTGAATACAAGTACCTTGTAATCCAACAAATTAAGGCATAAATTGTAGATAAACAATCAGCTTCACACTGTATCCCGCACACAGCAGGTTAGGCAGAGGGAACCTAGTGTTAAGACACTCCATTCACCCTTTTCCGCCGTATTCTGGATGGATTGCGTGTTGAATAGCGGTATTCAACGCCGCGCTTTGCCTCGACAGCAGAACGAAGAATTTAAATTTATATTTCGTTTCCTCGAGTGGGGCTCGAACCCACACTCAGTCGTGTTTAAAGTCACAATTTTGAACAAGTTACAATCTGTCCATTTATACATTATATTAGCGAAGTTAGGCGTGTACACTGTACTTAATAATATTTAAAAGTAAATAATGTCATACCGCTAGCATCATATCCAGGAACAGAACACAGTAGAGCTGGAGTGGTAGCGTTCAGTTGATTCTCAGTAATACTAGACAATTCTAATTCAGTTTCCGCCTTAGCCATAAAGCTGGGTCCCAGCACTGAAGCAACTAGTTGTGTTGCCGCTGCGATTACACGATCAGGTCGGAACGCCTAGAAGAAATAAAAAATATTATAATAAAAAAATATTTTGTATTAGACACACTGAAATGTATAAATTATTATTGTTTCATTTCACAATAGCCGTCTGATTAATGTTAAGCCATGGTATCGCTTTTTGTTTTTTTCTATTGGATGTGAAATTTGAATTTTACATACATTTTATTATTTTCTATTTTCACTCACGATTATATTTTCTTCTTATGTTAAAAACAGCTCGCGTTTGTTAAAACATTGCGTCTATGCTGCAAATAGGGGAAATTTGGATTTGGGACCACACATTGTCCGGTATCATAATCAGAATTTAGCTTAATTACGAACTGCGCCACAATTTTCGACCTTCACGTTGTTTGACTTTCTTATTTATATTAATATTATGGCTGTTTCAAAAGGAAGAACCTATCTTCTCCGAATTGCGACCAGGTCTCCGCAAAAGGAGCACAGATCTCCTTCCAACCAGGTGAATTGATGACCTAACGCAGGAATCCACTGGATTCAAAGAGCATAGGACAGGATTGTGTGGCAATCATTAGGGGAAGCCTATGTCAAGCAGTGGATTTAAAAATGCTGATGGATGGTTTATATTTTTGCTTATATATATAAATAAATACTAGGCTTTTGTAATCTTTCTTTGAATGTGATTACTTTTATACGTAAAGTAATGTTACAGAAACACTTGATTATATTCGTTAAATAATATAATGAACCTTCCTTTTACAGAGGCGGTGTAACGTACCTGTATGAGCAGCAGGCGGTACATGGCGAGCGTGTGGGGCTGCGCGGCCGCCTCGCCGTCCCACAGCGTGGGCACGCACTGCTCGGGCGCCGCCTGCGCCAGCCACGCCGCCAGCTCGGGCAGCGAGCCCGCCTTGTCCAGCAGGCGCCGGAACGCGACTAGCCTGGTGGGGATCAAATTTAAGGTCTTGAGCCCACAACCATCGCGTTTACAATCAGAGACTTTCCTACTTCCTCGACGAACTCATTTTTGTTAGATATGCATTATATGCAATTGCCTGCACGCTACACAGTATATCACATTATAACAAATTTAACAGAACATATTGCAATTCGAACAAGACGAAAAAGAAAATCCTACCAGTAAGATTTTCTATTTAAAATTGTTACGTACGTACATTAACAAAGTTTTGTATTGTATTTTCAAATAATAAAATATACCTAGAACTGAGCCTAGCAGCGGCATCGTGCTGGTGCTGCGTTAACGACTCCAGTGGCGGTGTATTAGCCACAAAGCCTTCTCGCCCACGTAGGAACACACCGAACTGCTGGTCTAGAGTATCATCTGCACCTGTTCCCTTTAGCTGTATACGGCATAATAGCAAGGCGAACGTGAGCCGGTCTGTGTGGAGCATACCGCGTGCAACTCGTTCGTATACCGCCTGGAAGAAAAAAGAAAATATTAACAAAGGCAGCGTAGTATTAAGACACTCCGTTTTCTGCGCACGCCGCCCAATTTTGGAGATGTTGCATGTGGAGTGGCAGATCTCAATGCATGAAATGGAATTGTATAATTTGAAATACTAATTATTATTTAGCAGTTACCTGGCTGTAGATATGGTAGTCTTGTAAATATTTTTTATAATTGAGTTTATAATCTGAGAAAACTAGGAGCTTTATTTTCTGAGTAATTCATAGATACAAGTATACATTAAAACATATAACATTAATAATACAAAATATTAATATTAAATTTTAAATGACAAACACGTTGAACCAAGTAGGCCAAATAAAACTTACTGTAAATAGTTCTTCCGTAATAGTTTTCAATCGAGCTGTATAATCTGTGACGCCATTGAGTCCTGGGCATACTAACACAGTGCTGAATATATCCAAGAACATTTTAAGAGAATATTGGTACAGGAAGTGGACTTGATGAAGGGCTTCCATTGTAAAGTATATACTGCTGCATGCCTAAAAATTTTATAAAAATATATTCATGAGTCAAGACGAAAAATAATAAAACAAATAAATAAAAGTATTGAACTTACTTGAGACAGGGGTAAATATTGTTGACTGACTGTTTCAATTTCGGCAATAACTTTGTCAGTTTCTTCGACCTGGTAAGATAGAACAAATCATTATATATAATTAATAATTATATGTATATATACATATATTAATTTAATAAAATATATAATTTTACCTTTTGTCCAATATCATCGGCTTCTTTCTTAAGAGTCTCAAGAGTTGCAATGACAGAATCGTCATCTAAGATTTTGCCTTTGGCGTCATTGAGGGCTTGAAGTAAAGATTTTTCTAACTGTCGCAGACGTAAGTGGAATTCACCTAAAATAGAAAAATAAAGAATGAACAATATCCTTAATCAATTGGCTTTTTAATTTGCTACAATTAGGAATATGTTTAATGTCTTTAAAGTTCAGATTCATATCTTACCAATCATTTAAGCAGTATTATTCTTTTTCTAAATTTCTGATAAAGTCTAGACAATAAATTAAGTGGCGCAGAAGCACTGCGTAAATTGATGTAAAAGCGGTGGTTGTAAGTTCGATTCGTACTCGTGGAATAAATTATTTTCATTTCTTCGCTCTGGTAAAAAGTAGGCAACATCTCGAAAATTGGGCGGAAGCTCCAATCTATACCTTGCTATATGCAAATGATAAATTTTGCTTGTACCGTTCGTGAAAGAGTGAAACTATTAATTTTAAAAAAACAATATTAAAATTAATAATGATTATATGTAAATAAAACTTACCCTGTAATTTAAGCAAGTCGGACCGCTTAGTATCGATATCGGGCCTCTCCGCCTTGAGCACGCGGTGCAGGCACTGCGACTGCAGCGACGACCGCGTCACGGTAAAGTTCACGAACGTCACTCGCGAACACATGTCTGGTGGGAACTCTACTGTAGGATCCCTGTCAATATATTATTTGTATTGTGAATGCAGTAAAAATATTTTAGAATGTTGCTAAGAGGCGCTGGACCCAGGGCAGTCATGGCTCAGTGGCATAAGCGGGCGACTGTGAACGCGACATGTAATGGGTTCGACTTGAGGAAATGAAATATTTATTACTTTTATTTTCTCAGTCTGGTAACGAGGTAAAGCGCAGCATTGAGTTCCGCCACTCAACACGCAATGCTAACAGGATTCGGCGGAAAGTGGGCAACAGAAGTGTCTTTTTGAAAACGGAGTAACTTAATACTAGGTTCCCAAGTTCCCTCTGCCTAATTGCGATGTGCAGGATACAGCGTGAAGCTAAAAAAGTCTACTTTTATGATTTCTTTTGTTATGTCCCATGTACCTTGTGCTCAGAAAGATGACGAACGAGGGGCTCAAATCAATGTCCTGATCACCGAGTGTAATGAGCACTCTGCCGCCAGTACGACGTAGTTCTCGGTTCAGGACCGGGTTCAAAATGGGGTCGTAGTTTTCTACATCCTGAAAATATTATAAAATATGAATTGTATTCAATAGAACATAAACATTGTAAATTATCCAAAAACCAAACAAGTGAAAAACTACATAAATTTAGTAATTTTTTTATGTGAAACAACGATTGAACTGTATTTTTGTTTATATACTTTTTATTATTACTTTTAATTTTTATTTTAACAATGTCATTATTATTATTGATATCAATTCAAAACTCACCTGCACGAGTAGTGGGTTACCGAAACGCAGTGCAGATTCCAAATTCTTCCTGAACGAATCGTCGAGGAAGGAGGTCTTTGTAATTTTCCGTTCTTTGAATTCACGCATAATAAATTCAGTCGCTTGTCCCGACGGGTCGATGATAAGTGGATACCGATTGAAGCGCTAAAAAGCAATTAAATCATTAACACATATGTAAAATCATATTTAATCGGGCAGATTTGTAGTTTTAAAAAAATATACACCCAATAACATATGTGGATGTGTGTGCTACATATTATATTATCAATATAGTATATATGATCAATATAGATGATCACAACATGAACCTCTTCAATCATACTCGCTGGGTTTCAATAATTTTAATTTTTTTCACGTACAGAATATATGAAAATTGTACTTCTACATACAAAGCATAGCAAAATGTGTAATAATAATAATAAAGTAGATTTCTATTAATTGTTAACTTGCGCTGTTTCGTATTTTGAAGTATATCACATTCAAATCAAAAAGACTCGACACTACTCGCTTCCGAGAAAGTTGTGGAATACCTACATGTACTTACCAAATTTAGATGATCAAAATTAAATATTGTCCATTTTCAAAATAGGTTCTTTCTTCATTTTTCATTACATTCTTTCCAGGTGAATAATAAAAGTTCAGAATACCTAACTTCAGGACGGAATAAAGATAACATAAAACACACAGTATACCTTCAGCATAATAGCATTCTCCACACAAAGTTCGTCGGTGGGCAGCGCGTTGGCCTGCCAGCGCAGGCGTTCGTCGGGGTTGCTGAGGTACTCCGTGCGCGCTATGTCCGCGCGGAACTTGATGTTGGCAGCCGCCAGGTGGCTGGTCCACGTCGAGAATAGGTTTTGACGGTACTGGAAGTTATCATTTTATATAAATAAATATTAATTGTTGTAGTGTTTTATATTACCTACTTATATATATATAACACAAGTTCTTGGAACTTGGTTCACTTGTTATTATTCTCTACAAAAATAATACTTATTTGTTTTTTAGCAACACCGATGGAAATGCATTATTTTACAAGAGATATAATAATTTATGACAAGGCAAATCCAAATTAAAAATAGAATAAAACATTTAGCACTTACATGTTGGTCGAAGTATCCTCCATAAGCAATAAAGGCGGCGGAAAGCAAAACGTCTCCAATGATGGTGCTCATTTGTGATCTGAACGTCTCCGAGCTGGCCTCCCAACGTTCACGTTCAATAACAAGACTCTTCAACAATGCTATTGATCTGTCCACCTAGAAATAAAACATATTTTTAGTATACATACATATATGCCCATTTTTTTTATTAATAAATTTATAGGAGGTCGACGTTGGGCATGAGCACAAGCGTGCGACTGTAAACGCTACGGGTTGTGAGTTCGATTCCCACTCGAAGAAATAAATATTTAAAATGTTTCATTTCCTCAAGAATTCGGTGGGGAAGTGGGAAATTAAAATGTCTTAACATAAGGTTCTCAGGTTCACTCTGCCTACCCTGCTGTGTACAGGATAGAAGCTAAAAAATATATATTATTTAAAATGATATACATTTACAATACCTTAGCTTGCACGTTTTCAAGATCAGTTTTAATAGCTTGCGCTTGACTAATAAGTTGCGCATATTCTTCCTTATAGGAAGCGATGGATTTCTCCAATTGGGCAATCAAGTCGCGCACTTCATTTCCAGCGGTCACATTGCTCTGTGCCTGGTCTTCTAGCGCCTGAAGCTCGTTACGCAATGGCTCAACTCGTTTCAACATATCTGCATATTCAATCTGCGAAATAGTTATACATTTTTGTTACATCAAATTAAATAATTTTGACGCTGTAGTATATTTATGATCGCCCGATAGTTACCTGAGCAATAGCCCACTTGACCATAGGTCCACAGGCCATACTGGCTCTGTTTACTTTTTCGAAGTTATAATCCGGATTGCTGAGGTAACGTGTTTTCATCTTCTCGCGAACATCGTCACTGACACATACAAAAGTGATTAGAATGAAGATAATAAAATAACCTAAAATTTGACTTTAAATAATACCAATGAACCATAAAAAAAAAAGATTCTTATTCGTCTCATGCATTATATTCAATAATCCTTTAACCAATAACAATTTAATTTTATAATTTTGACTCCATGACATGAAATGGACATCGGACAACATAGCAAATAAAAATAGAAAAAAAAACCAAATGCCTCTCTGATAATAAAAAAAAATATAGATAGCAAACAAAAAAAAAAGAAAAATAAACGACTCAAACAAAGCAAGTCGATTCACTGCCGCTAGTGACTTTCAACAGCTTTTTTAACTTACGGACATTATTTATTGGCAAATACATTCATGCAATTTGACGGTATGTGTGGTCCATACCTGAATATCTGAAATAGTTTAGGCATCATAAATTTATTACTTTTGCCATATTTTATAAAAACTTTAAAAATATCATTGTATCTGTTGGCAAATATATAATTGATTCTATTATTAAATGTGTTTAAAAGTTAATGTTTTATTGTTTATTATATTCATAAAATGGTGTCACCAAAATCTACTTTAAATACGTGCAAATAAAAGTGCTTAACAAACATAGAAAAACTAAATGGTTTTTTTTACAACATTATGTATTGTAAACTCTAATTTTGCTAACTAAGTGGTGTTTTTGTCTTAATATATTTTACTATCCTATAAAATATACGTTATATATGGAAAGAATATTACTTGGTCCTTCTACCAACATAGTCGGAAACTCGAGCAGTTGTCCAGTGGAAACAAGGGAAACGCAGACATTCACCATGCAAAGCAAGCCCAAAGCAACAAACAATTACGCCTTGTCACACCAAATTATTATTATTTTAAATATCTTTCATTACTTCTGGACGGATTATTTAAATCTAATTTTTTTTGCATTCTATATAAATATAACAACAGAAGTAATGAGCGATATTCCGTTAGCACCTTCACCACAATCAGTAGTAGTATCAAGTCGTCAATCGAGAGGGGCGGGGTGGTGGACTGTCGGGGGAGGGGGAGGGTAGGGGCAGGCAAGCAGGTGTGCTCACGTGATGTCCTCGGTGGAAAAGTTGGAGACGATGCTGTTGATGAAGTTCTCGCGCATGATGACGGCGCGGATGGCCTTCCAGTCGGTGGCGTTCTCGCCGAGCAGCAGGCAGATGGACTCCAGCGCCACCTTGACGATGGCCGGCGGGTTGCCCATCGAGCGCACCTCCACCAGGTGCTGCTTCTTAATGGATTTGACGGCTGTTGCGTAGTCACCGGCCAAGCGAGAGCGAGAGTACAAAAAGAGAGAAACAAAAGGCGTTTTAGCGAGCGCGACATGCGACGGACCTACGCGGGTTAGTCACATCGCGGGTTAATGGTGCCGTCACGTCCATCGCGTCCTTGCGTTAGATCACATCGATCACAGTCACATATGCGGGCAAGCTTAGCGTATTTACAATATTATCTAATATAAAAAAACTTTCATTCAGATAAGGATATATAACTTACATTCAAGTACAAGGGTACGATGCTTATTTGAAATGTGTTACGAAGGAATACAATCATATAACATTGTTCGATGCACTAAATACACTAAAATGTTTTTGCCAATAAATGTCGGACTGAGAAGGGTACATACGCTTGCTATCTACTTTAACATTCGTGAGATATCATGAGATTATCGAATTTAGCTTTTCATCTCTAAATTTTAGATATCACACAAGGAGATGGCACGTCGTAATTTCCAAAAATGAAGAATAACAAATAATTTTAAGAAATTTAGTATTTCTAGATGTATAGGCGTGCGATCTCCGTGCGATGTAATCGGAAGGGCACTAACGTGATGTAGTCAGTCTCGAAGTTAACGATAGTGGATATGAAGTTGTCCTTCATGACAACGGAGCGTATGCCCTTCCAGGTGTCGCCCTTCTCGCCGAGCAAGGTGCAGATGGACTCGAGCGCCATCTTCACGACGGAGGGCGGGTTGGCCATCGAGCGCACCTCCACCAGCTGCTGCTTCTTGATGGAGCGCACCGCTTTACACCGTACGCAACACTTTACATTTATGACAACCTACGCATCTACTATGGATGTATATTTTTTGCACATCGTCACACATACTCTTCAATTACGCTTTTACATAACCACATATATAATTTTTTCTGTCCACCAAAATGATCAATTATTATTTTTCATTTAATTTTATTAATTATTAACTTTATTAAATTTGGTAAGTTTAATCTATTTAATGTTTAAAAAATATTTGTAGTACGATTCGGACTTTGAAACTATTTGAGCAAAATCATTTATGTGATTGACGATTCTATTCAAGCTTGGCAATATAGTGTGTTAGATAACAAAGGGAAAGCAAATAAAAAAATAAATCAAACCGTTTTGCGCCTCTATGACAGCTGGTTCGACTTGAGCTAAGTCCGCCATTACATCTTTTCGTTTAGCTTCAATTTCCTTCGTTTGTTTCTCAAGGGCAACCTAAATGGTGATGTTTAAAAAGGTTATTAGACATTGTAATTTTAATATCCTGAAAAGATTATAGGCTAACATTCAAACCTGAATCTCTTGACTTTCAACTTTCTTTTTCTCGGCTTCCTGCTGGTCTTTCACCATTTGTCTCAGTTTAGCGTTGGCAGCTTCATTCTTAGCTTGAAGTTCCTGTCACAACACCGAATGTTATAAGTTTCAAAACCTCAATGTAAATAGTTTTTTTATATTTTCTGTAATATTTGTTACCTGCGACTTGACAGCGAGACTCTTCTGCATTTCCTCCACCTGCTCCACGGTCTCGGCGATCTTCCCGAGGCCGACGTTGAGGTGCAGCTGCTGCTCCTCCAGGTCGGCGCGCTTCTCGGCGTACAGCTTGACCATCTGCTGGATGAAGTCGAGGTAGTGGCGCGGCGTGATGGCCATGGTGCGGTTGGCGCGCTTGGCGAGGCGCGCGTTGGCGCGGTGCAGCGTGAGGTGCACGTACACGCAGGCGTTGACCACGGCGGCGCGGTGGCTGGGCCGCGCGCCCACCTCGCCGCACGCCGCCGGGAACTGCTCCGGCGGCGCGTACTCCGCCCAGTCCAGGTCCATGCGCGTCGTGAACTCTTTGCCCACCTGCACGTGTTTACGGTACGTTAGGGTATCTAATAATGAGGGCCATTCAAAAAGTACCCGTGTATGTTGACAAAAGGCGTTCCTGAGGGAAGGTCGTGTTATCATTATATGCTGCCATCTATAAGGGCAAAACAAATATCAGAACAAATTTGGATTGAACATTTGCGAGGCGGTTACGAGGAAATTGTTCAAAAAATACGAGTGCGAAGAGTAGCAGAGACTACAGATGAGTAAGCCAGAAAAACAAATAATAATTTACATAATAAGTTGGCGATGAAAAAATTGTCGGCCCAATGGGTTCCGTGATTGCTCACAGTGGATTACAAGCTGATGCTGCCGTTCACTTCAATATAATGTTTGAAGCAATTCAAAAAGCGACTAAAGTAATTTATGCGCCGAATATTTACCGATGGAGAAGAAACCTGGATTCACCATTACTATCACCAGAAACTAAGCAACAATTAAAAAATAATATTTATCTCGGTGAATCTACTCCAAAGAAGGCATAGACGGTTTTATCGGCCAGAAGTTGAACATAGCAACGATTTTTTAGAAACTGCGAACGGCATCATCCTCATGGATTTTTTTTAAATGCGAATAATCACTAGGAAAATTATTAAATTATATGACCGTATTCATAAAAAAATTAAAGAAGACACGACCGCACATGGTAAAAAGGTGCTGTTTCAAAGGTACCAAAAATCTTAATTTAGTTACCTGGAACAAAGCACCATCGCTCCAATCTCCAAACCAGTTGAGCACGCAACGGTTGAACAGAGCGGGCGACGTGGCGGCGCGGTCCTTCAGACCCTCGGACGACGGGTTCATCGTGAACACTACGTGCAAGTTGCGCATTACCTGCCCGGTGAACCTGTAAGCATGGCACGAGTTGAAAATACAAAAAAATAAAACTATATAAAATCAGCATCACGCTGTATCGCGCACACAGCAAGGTAGGCAGAGGGAACCTAGTGTTAAGACACTCCGTTCCTCACTTTCTGCCGAATTCTGGAAGCATTGAGTGGCAGAACTCACTTGCACTGCACTTAGTTTAACTAGCCCTGTGAGACTTGAACCCGTCGAGGTTAAATATAAAGCATAATATTACTTACCATTTATATAACTCATCATTGGAGTCCAACATCAATCCTTCTCTCTGTGCGCCTTCTTTACATTGTGTCATGAGAGCTGCGAATTCATCGCCTTCGAATAATCCAGGCACCTGAGTGATTACAGATAATAAAAAAAAATATGTTATTGTATGGCGTAATCTAAGCTGCATTAATAAAAATAGTTGAGCGTCAATTAACCCATTCGCTGCCAAGGACGAGTATACTCGTCTTGGTACTGGCAGCGTACTGGCAGGGTGTCACGCATTGCCAGGACTCGTCCTGATATAAATATATTATAACATGCAGGCTTTTGAATTAGCAAATTTTTGTGGCAACAAAGGATATCGAGTCCCCCTTCCCATTGCCAACGACGAGTACACTCGTCTTTGGTTTTCTGCTTCTAAATGATTATGTATGATAATATGTGTGCTCTTATCAAGAAATAACAGGGTTTTGGTAAACAATAGCAGTCAAAATATAAATGGCAATAGGAATGCCTTCATATAATTTGGGCTTGGTGAGACAGAAGCGTTGTGACACTAGGTTCTCTTTGCCTTTGGTAAATGGAAGAAGCACGGCAACGGTCATAAAGTCCCTGGAAACGAAGTTATGAGTAAAACTGGTAATATAAAGTAAATTTACCTCTCCGTTAGCCAGCAACGTGTTCATACGTTCAAGGAAGCCACTGTCAAGTACATTGGACTCGTCCAAAATGAAGGCGACCTTCTCGTCGCGACATCCGGCCCTACGGAGCACTGAACGTAAATCTTCGTCGAAATCTGCGCCCGTGTACTTGTTATGAACCTGTTAACAATTCATTATTTAAAGTTAATAGTAATCTTTAAATAAAACATGTAATATTTCATACTTTGAATTCTTAGACATATATTTAAAACGATAAAGTACATGTATATTGTATTATATATAATATAAATATACCTTTATTTGGAAAATGCTTAATCCGTTCATCCAGGCCACGAATCTACTTAATGTCGTTTTACCAGCACCAGATACTCCAATGAGTAACAGATGCCCTTGTGGTTGACGGAAGATACGGTCGATACGAAGGACATGTTCTAGAACCTCGTCGAAAAGTACCAGCGGCACGTCTAATTCTTCTTCGTAGAACACCTAAGATAGAAAAAAATTACATTTAGGCATCACTCAGAGTAAATATTTTAAATTTTACAAAGTAGTTAAATAAAATGTTATTAGTTAAATAAAAAGAAATCTAAGGATTAATTAATATAATAATGAAAAAATTATAATTTTATTTCACAGAATTAAGAAAGACGAAAAACATTTGAAATTCTAAAACTTGCCTTCAGTCTAGCTTTGACATATTCACGCAGTTGATCTCTCTGAACTGGCACATAATCTTTACTTAGCCAGTTACTGTACAGAATGGGCCGAGCCAATGCTTGTTCTCTGTTGATACCTAAAAATTAAATTGTTGTGCAAAATTTTATACAGAATGAAATAAATTAGAAGTAAGATGCATTTAAGAAAGAAAAATTCGACGAAATGAAATATTTCCATTTTGTTCACTCTGGTGTCGAGGCAAAGTGCGACGTTATGTGTCGCCATTCTACACACAATACTTCCAGAATTCGCCAAAAATAGGGATCGGAGTGTCTTAACACTATGGTTCCTCTGCCTACCCTGCTGTGTGCGGGATATAGCGTGACGCTAAAATGCATATAAATATAGAAATTAATAGGTATTTTTTTTACCTGGGAAGAATCTTAATGCGACATTATCTATATTTTCATCGGTCCATTGTCTCTCAACATCTTCTACAAGACGATCTTGGAACAAGCGTAAGGCTTCATGGGCCCAGAGTCTCACCAGGCCTTCTACGGTCAGGTTGTCAAGTGGCCTAAATAATGATTTTAATAATTAATAAACAAATCTAGCTAAATTATTTTATTTCTAATTTGAACAAAAACATATAGAATTTATACAAAATAATTTAGTTAGATCGTAGTAAAATTTGGCATACACATTTTGACATTTTATAAGTAATAACAAAAAAAAAATTGTGAAATTATCTGAATACAGTTATACTTCAAAAAGGGTATTATTATACGACAAAATAGAAACAGTAAAAAATACCATTATAGCGCACCGGTATCTGATATCTGACTGTAAGCGCGATGGTTGGTGGTTCCATTATCATTTGGATGAATCAATTCCTAGCTCTGGTAATAAACCAAATCACGGTGATGAATTTTACCACTAAACACGCTAATTTATAAATAATATTTTCTTTCCTCAAACGATAATTCTACACAATTATCTTTGGGTAGCGGAAATTTGTAAAAAAAACCCTACAGAGATAATTGATGTTAAAATTTTCATGTTTTCTAAAAAAAAAGTAATAGCAATATAGTCCAAAAATGCACTATCCACAAACCTAATAGCTTCGCATATTCCGCGCACCCATCTCGTCATTTCTCTGGGCGAGTACACGTAGTGGGGCTGCATGTCCTGCGTGAAGCGTTCTTGCGACGCCAGGTACAGCTTCACCATGGCCTGCGTCAACGGCTCCGCGTAGCCGCGCAGGGCTGGCTGCATACGCAACATGGCTCGTGTGAACGTGCCGTAGATCTGTGTTAAAGTGTTAAATAATTATTAAACAAAAGTAAGTCATTACATATTTTTATATTAATATGTTTTAGTATTATTCACACTTAAGTTAGGAAAAATATTTAAAACACAATAAATAAAATAAAACAGCAAAACAGTAAACATTTATTAGTCATAAGTAATTCATTATTTCGATTTGTTCAAGTTAAATAAATTTATTTAATACACATTTTCAAAATTTGATCAAAACAAAATAAAAAAAATGCATGAAATTTAACTTTTATTATTTTAATAAAACAAATGAACCGTACCTGTTCAAGCGAAGTCTCCCCAGGATAGTCCACATAAATGACAGGCACGTGCCTCAGCAGCCTGTGCGAGAGCGGCTTACGGCCGGGGTCGGTCGGCGGGTTGCAGGCACCCACGAACTGAATGCGCTCGAGGTGTACCCATGAGTGATCTAACGAAATAGTATAAATGCAACCATAAGGAAGTTCATAATCAATAAATATTATATTAAAATCAGATTCACGCTGTATCCCGCACACAGCAGGGTAAACAGAGGGAACCTAGTGTTAAGACACTCCGTTCCCCACTTTCTGCCGAATTCTGGAGGCATTGCGTGTTGAGTGGCAGAACTCAGCGCCGCGCTTAGCCTCGACACCAGAGCGAAGAAATGGAAATATAAATTTAAGTAAATATTTCATCTCCTCGAGTGGGGATCGAACCCACAGACAGTCGATTTTACAGTCACAGTTCGTGCCGCTGGGCCACGAGTGGCGTCATATTAAAATAAATCGAATATATTACTTTAAAATATGTACTATATTTTATTTGGATATTTTTCTTCACTTTTGTTTGATTGTCATTTATTACATTACCGCATTATTTTAAATATAAGTTAGTTTAATGAAAAAGTTAAAAAGTCAGCAGCGATTCATATGGTACCATCAAATGCATGTTTTCTTAATACATTTATTTTGTGTAATAATTAATATAAGCAATATTTATTGTCTAAATAAAAACAAAAATAAAACTAATAAAAGAAGAGTAAAAATTAAAAATTTAAATATATACCTGTTGCCCTGTAGAAGCCCTTATGCTCGAGCAGTTGTCGGAGGAAAGATATCACACGTTGCGTGCCGTATTGATCCATGTCCGGTAAATTGATCTCGTCACAGAACAGCACGAGCCATTTACCAAGCTACAATAATAAAGGAAAAAAGAAATAATGGCTATTGCTAATTTTATTTTATTAAAATAAATTAAAAATATGTTTCATTTATTTGAAAAAAATAATAAACTATTCAATATTTACCTGAACAGGTGCTAAAACAACTCCGTTAGGTGTCTTACGATATTCACAATAGTGGTCAAATGTCTTCAACAGTAGCTCCGGCGTGGTGGCGGAGGAGAAGTTCAAGCCGACGACTTCCATGTCAGGTAAGGCTCGTAGAGCAGAGAACAGTGTCATCGTTTTACCAGATCCAGGTGGACCGCAGAGTACTACAAAATTAATTCTGGTTATTTTATTGCAAATTAATCAAAACCGCGTTCTTATAATAATAATAAATATTTATATAAAACTTGTCTTTGTTTCTATAAAGTGACAATTATAACTAAAGTGGCAGTATGTTTAATTTAAGGGTATGAGGTCCTATATACTAGGTTCTATACTTTTGAATATCTGTAAATATAAAAAAAATATTACAAAATACCTAGAGGTTTATGTTCTGCCAACCACGTGTACAACAAGGCCTCGTGGCGTACTGTATCTAGTGTGGGTACGACGACGTCTGGCGCGGCCACTTTGTGGGTCTCCACCTCGATTTGCGGTACTTTTGCTGACCATGGCACCCATTCTCCGGTTATTGATACCTTTATTTTTTGAAAATACGTAACAAAATCGGATATTTTAAAGTGTATAGATATAATTATAATATTAAGAGGCAAGTAGCTTATTGCTTTTATAATAATATGCGCAATTTCTGTAATTATTAATATAAATTAAAATTTTAAGCACAACAACAACACACACATACACAAAAAGTGGATTGTAACAATTTTAAAAGACTTAAAAATGTTTTTTAATTGAATAATAAAAAAAATATTTTTTCACATTTTATATTTGTACTAAAGTTATTATTTATTAAAAAACTAACCTCAAAGTCAATAATGTGTTGGTTGGCGCCACAATTGGGTAATTGCATGGTACTAGCCGATCGTATGAAGTCGCCCAATTCGTTACGGTCCTATAAAAAAGTTATAAGTAAAAAGAATGCTTACATTATCATTTAAAAAAAAATATTAGCATTCACAATAAAAACGACTTACTTTTAATTTAGCGTCACCAGCAAACGACCACAGTAAGGAATAAACCAGCCATTTTGGTACATAAGCTTCAAGTTGTTCATTTGTAATAGGGAAGTCAGGGTGTTGACGGTTATAGCCTAAGATATTCCTAAAAGAAAGTGCAAAATATAATTATTAAATAAGACTATACAGTGAAATAAGATAACATGATGGTAATATGTTTTCATTTTACTATCATGTTATTTTGCATGTTATTTTAGCTTCATATCATTTCATATATATTTTTTAGTATTCTGCGTGAAAGGCAAGGCAAGTTACCCTAGTTTTAAGACACTGTTTCCCACTTTCCTTCAATTTTCGAGACCTTGCTTGCTTAATGGGGAAACATAGTGATTTGTACTAGATCGTGAAAAATAAATAATTATTAATCCCCTGAGTGGGAATCAAGCCCACAACCATCGCCTCCGTCATATATTGTTCCGCTGCGTCACGACAGCTTTATTTTTTATCTATTGCTATAAATATAAGATATTACATGATAAAATATATTTAAAAAATACAAAAAAATATTTTACCTCACTCCACGGTTGAGCATAGAGTGCAAAGATGACAAAGCTCTATGTCGAGTGAAGTCCATAATGTGGTCAAGAGAAACGGCACGTTCAAGACACTTGACCACTAAGCCATCTCCATAGAATAGTGGTTGTAGGATAGCTGCCACATCACGTTGAGTCTGAAAAAACATATATATTCTTTACTTATGAAAAATAATAAAGAGAGAATACTAGTACTAAATACCAGTATTTCGCAAAGTTGACGGTAAGTGCTATTGTTTTAAATTTTAAGCACAAATAAAAATACCTGTAAAGCTGGTGACAGAATAGTTTCAGCAACATTTTGATCTCCACCCGAGCTTGGAGCGGCCATGACAATACTGAATGAATCTTCTTCTCCATCTTCCAAGGGAATATTTCTCAGTCTAAATTTATACAAGGAAAAATATTATTGACACGAATTAAATTTAGTTAAAAAAAAATTGCAATATAAGAAAAAATATGGTATTCGTACCTAAGCAAGTAATTTTCAAAGATCATCTCAGTTGTGAGCACATCCTGTGAGAACCACACCATACCGCATCGAGACACTGTAGCTAATGTGGCGTATTTTAGATCTTGCACCTGTAAATAACATACTGATTATATAAGGACTGGATTGAGGCCAGTCGTGGCGCAGCGGCACATAGTGTGACTGTAAAACCGACTGGTTGTGGGTTCGATCCCCACTCGAGGAGACGAAATATTTACTTAAATGTATATTTCCATTTCTTCGCTCTGGTGTCGAGGCAAAGCGCGGCGTTGATTTCTGCCACTCAACACGCAATGCCTGCAGAATTCGGCAGAAAGTGGGGAACGGAGTGTCACTAGGTTCCCTCTGCCTACCCTGCTGTTAGCCTAGCTTGAAGCTGATTTTGATTTGATTGCATAAAATTTTGGTACTTGGTAATATTTAATCTAATTAAGTATATTTAAATTTAAAATATACACGTTTATTTCTTCTTTCGTCGTCTATTTTCTAGAAAGAATCGAGGTTTGCTGTTTTCGTATCTAGTGGGAAATGTCTTAAAAACAGCCCACCGAGGGTTCCGTACAAAAGAGGTCTCGGGCTTTATCTGAATTTCAAGCTTAGCTTATCCAGGCTTTAATACCAAATTTTGGAGATTATTAATATAGGAGATAGTGTAGCTGTGAGTATTATAAGCAACGTGTACCTCAAACATAACGCGCACGTTGGGCGGTAAGGACAGGCGCTCGCCGTTAGGCAGCGTGAGCAGCTTGTTGTCGTCCAGCACGGAGTTGAGGTTCTCCACCCACTCGGGGTCCACATCTCCATCGAATATGATCCACTGACGCTTGTTGATCTCGCCTCGGACGTTGTCGATTATTTTTCTATTAAAAATAATATAATACTTTGTTGCATTAAAAGAAGAAAAAAGAAAATTCAAGATATTATTTTATAAATAGATAAAAGTGTAATGTAATTAAAGGAATGATTATGTATTATTGAAAACAATAAAAAAAGGTATTACGAATACAATAATATAAAATTATAGAACTTGTTCTTAATAGCTCTTACCTAAGAATATGGGTGAACAATCCATCGGTCCATTCACGAGTGTTGGGATCTAGCACACCATAGAGAGTTTCTTTCGACATGGCTTTTGGATCGATAACGTGTGCTACGCCCTCAATACCTTCGAATCTAAAATAATTGAAATATGAAGAAATTTCAAATATTGAATATAATAGTTTATTATAATAAGAAAAAAAAACAATAATCTTATTACCGTTCTAGAGCCTTAAGCAGTACTCGCCAAGCAGTAGATTTGCCACTTCCAGAAGGACCGACCATCATTAACCCATGGTTCAATTTGCATATCTGGTACAATTGCAGGACCTGGACATTATAGTATTAATATAATAGTTATTAAAAATATATAATTATTTTTCTATAATAATAATAATATTATTATTACAGAAAAATATGTAAGTTTAAGGGAAAAAGACCTGTATAACTTTTAAATGTTAGCACAATTTTGATGACTACTTGTACAAATGTAGATGTAACAAATCTTAAAACGTAAAATGTCTAACTTATTCTACTTAGGGCTTTATCATAGTATTTAAAAGCTTGTCATTTTTAATTTTAGTAAAGAAATGATGTCAAGTTTATGTGCAATGGATAATACGAAGTGCAACGAAAACTTAGTTTTGCAATGGTGCAATATAATAAGAGGTATAATATGTATGTTTAAAAAATTAAATTGGCACCAAATTGTGATTAATGACTAATACATAAATAAGATAAAATATTTTAGAGCAATGACCAATTGTAGGATTTACATACAAATACAATAATACAAAGATTTTTTTATTGATACATAAATACACACATATAGTGTGTGCGTTAAATAAGTATGTTTTTTATAATAATAATACAGTTTACACAAATTTACATACTGTTATAATAAAATCGAATCTACTGTTCATCTTTATATTAAATACAAACAGTGTAAAACAACAATTTCAGCACTCTACTTCAAGTACACTACATAATGTAGGAAACTAAATATAGATTAGTAGAAAGCACGCAAGGATGTAGGACCTTTAACTTACATAATAAACTGAAACGTCCTATAGATACCTAGTATAGTATAGTATACTAGAAGTTCATAGTGCACTAGAAGTAGCGTGGTGTAATCGTCGTTTAACCGGTTTTGAAGTCCATATAAAGAAATAAAGGTAAAGTTTAAAAGATAAAGAACAAGCACACACAGGGAAATTTCACAATACAGCCACCGGACTGACCTTCTCTATCCACGTGCTGTGCTGAGCGCGCGAGGCAGCGCTGCGCCTCTACGAGCCGTTACGGGTTAGCATGGAAACCATATGCATTCACTCACATTCCTCTTACACCATTTCATGCATTTACTATGTTTTATCTCTTTGATTGCTCTTTTTTGTTGTTATTTGTTGCTTTGCAACTTTTTTTATTATTACTTAATATGATAACTTTTTGATAATATTAATTTTCATCTATTTATTATAATTTATTGGTATAAATATATAAAAAAATTAGCTTCACGCTGCACCCCGCACACAGCAGGGTAGGCAGAGGGAACCTAGTGTTAAGACAATCCGTTCCCCACTACAAGCGATATAAATATAACATTTATTAATTTAATATTTTTATTAAATTAATAAATAAATTACACGATCAAAATGTTATCACAGTAAATATTTTAAAGTTTTGTTCATTTTTGAGCATAAAACAATGTAAATTTAAAATAATTTTAACAATAATAAAGCAAATATTAATACGTAATAGTTATTCCTCCTTTCCTTAGTTTGTTAATAACTGTTTGTTAGAATAAATATGCTATATTTTATAATTCCACCACCAATTGTTTATTAAATATAATTAAAAATGAATTTCGAACTATGAATTATATTAATGTATATTTATAAAATGACATATTTGATAAAATATGATAAAATAATAATAACTGTGCTTAGCTTAAAATGTCTGAAAATGTATGACAAAAAAAAATTATGAAATGAATAATATTTTTCGGTATTGAGTAAACAATATAAAAATCCTAATACCAATATAAATAATATATTATGTTATATGTTTTGTTAATTGTCATTGAAAATATCTAAGTAATAAAATATATTTTAAGCAACCATACCTTTTCCATCCATGTGTTGCCTTGTTCGTCTCCTTCGCCGCAAACCAAAAATTCTTCAGCGCAAACTGCACGAATCTCGTTCTTAAGACCTAAAAACAAATATGTATTCTTCTAAAAGATGTTTTATGTAACTAAATAAATGTGCAGGTCTGACGTAAACGTGACAAGTTGTGGTTCCGTTTCCCACTCGAGGAAATCATATGATTAATATTTTTATTTCCTTGACCTGGTAACGAATCGAATTAGAAAGGAGTTGAGTTCTGCCACTCAATTCGCAATGCCTCAAAGATCCGGAGGAAAAAGAGGAATGGGAGAACGGAGAATTTCAGCACTAGATTCCCAGGTCCCTTTGCCTACTATGCTATGTACAGGATATAGAGTGAAGCTAAAAAAAAGCGATCCCAATTATGGTTAAAATAATATATACATAATATACCCAAATCGACTTATCAATTTGCTAACACTATTAAAAAAATATATATAAAAATTATACGGAGTTTTGATATAAAAATAATTACCAGTCATTTCAGCCCTAGTATATCCCACATTCGGGAATACATCATTCAATAAGGAGAATAGCAGAGGAATGTCTTCAGCTACCAGTTTAGGCACCATTGTTTCGCAGACAGACTGAATCAGGATGTCCTGTTCCGGAAGGGATTCCGCGATCGAAGCCTCATCTGGCACTTCTGTACCACGTTCTATTAGGTTTTCCTAGAATCAAAATTATTGTTCTATATCTTTTTAGATTTATTACTGTATTATATGAGGCACGTTGCGTGTTTTTTTAATTGTTTATTTCTTATAGAAAATAGGTAGTGGTCTCATTCGGTACGGTGTAATTTTCGAAAATAATTAATATCCGAAAGTTTTTTTTTGGAACTATTTACTTCTAAATAGTATCAATATAAATATTATAAGTAACAACTTGCAGTACAGGGTAGTACAAGAATCTTTCAAGAACTTAATGTATATAAACATAGTACATACACATTTTAATGGATTTAATTATCTCCTTACAGGTTTTATAATGCATACTCGACAATGAGAACCTTGTTTATTGAAAGCCAAAATTGATAAAGAATTGTGTTGAAAGCAGAATAAAATCGGAATTTAAATAAAAAAATAAAAATATAGGCGATATGGGAATAAGCCAGACATCAGCATATGGAATAGCAAAAGGAAGCGATCTACAAAGTAGGACATGTTTCAATATACAATGACAGACTAAGTATAAAGTGCTCATTCAAACAAACTAAATACCATGAAAGGTCCATAATTATTGAAACGTAAAAGTGTTGCTACAACACCAATTGTATATACTCTGCCTTTTTTTGCCTTTAAAAAAATTTAGATTTTTTTAGTTAAAAGCAGGTTTTTATTTAACAGAAGCCGTAGCTACTAAGTAGGGCTACATATATAGATCGAAGACACTAAACTATAGTCTTAGGGTTGCATTTAAATAATAAGTTCACCGACACAAATAATCTGTTACAGTATAATCTTTTAAGTTTCTACTAATAAACACAATAATAATAATTAAAACAGGACATACACCGTAAAAAGAAAGGGAAAACATTAAGATATGTTTTAAAAAAGTTATGAAATTTAATAGATAATATTGAAACAGAGCTATAAATAATATAATAAATGGAATATTTTAAAACATTGACATTATATAGGAGACCGCTCACAAATTTATAAGATGGCGCGGACTTCGAATCGTTACTGTGTAGTTGTGACGATAGTTCTGAATGTGTTGATAGTTTCATTTCCTGAAATTTATGTATTTAAAACAGTAGGTACTTTTTAAAAAATTAACCTTTTTATTCTATGATATGACAAGCAAAAATAATCCTAAAAAATTAAGATTTGCCAGTATATAACAAATGTAATTTCGACATAAACATAAATAAACAAAACATTTAAATAATGATATTGACTATTAGAATTAAAATTATATGTAAATTTCAGTTTAGAACATACCTTTATTTTTTGGATGCGATCGCGCTTGACATTACCCGCGGACACCAAAACTGACTTAAGAGCTCGGAGACCGAAGTCATAGTGAGATTGATTCGATAGTTGTTCATCACAAAGTCTGAAAAAAATGAGAGCAAATCAGCTTAACGCTATACGCACACAACAGAGTAGGCAGAGGGACCCTAGCGTTAAGACACCCCATTCTCCACTGTCCACCCGAATACTGGAGGCATTGCGAGTTGAGTGGCGGAACTCAGATCCGCGCTTTGCCCCAAAAATTGAGACATTTATTAAAATAAAAATATATTTTTGTGCTAACACCATGTAGCCATGCTGTGTATCAGTTGGTTTTATAAACAAAAAAAAGCATGGACTAGGTAGTCTAGGTAAACCTGTGCTGAAGTTATCATAATTATACATTTTTAGAATATTTTCCATATAGAGAAAAGTTACCTTATTACAAAGTTTATATTATAATTTTTATGTATAACATAAAACTTACTTAAAGAATGGTACAATCTTGCAAGCCAATTTCTCAGCAGTTCTAAAGCCTTGGCTGAACAACATCACTTCAGCGATAAGCTGTCTGTCCGGGGTCGTCATGGCGAGACTTCTGAATAGTTTCTTCAAGTTATCCGGCAAGTTGGAACGCCCAGCGTATCCAGGATTCATGGTGATGAATATCGCCATATCTTGGCTTACACGCACTTGTTTACCAACTAATTCGACTGTTATTGATTTGCCTGAAAAATATTTACAAAGTTTTTAACAATAATATTTATATATTTGGAGTTCTCATTTTATAAATCTAATAAATAATAATTGCAGAAATAAAAGGCAGTAAATACTTGTATTATCTCCTTCCTGGTGGCTCTTGAGGGCTTCTTGAATAGTTTGCACTTGTTGCGATACAGCAGACAACATTCTCTCTTCAAGACGATTGAACTCATCGAAACAGCCCCAAGCACCGACCTAAATACATATTTTAATAAATAATTTAATAAAATTCAACACAACTATAGTGCAATCGAAATATATTACAATGTTGGTAATTCTAAAATGTCTTAATCCTTTGTCTCCATTTGTCGAAAAAAGTGAGAAAAGATTTTGAACAATTACTACAAATTGCACAAAAATAGACCTCAATTATAGACTTTAAAGATTTAAAAACTATGTAATAAATTAATAATAGAGATATGTTACAATGATAAAAAAAACTTAGTACTAGTAAATAAGCAGTTACTTACCGTATTTACTATACAATTAGTAATCTGTACATTCTAATAAGCTGACACCCTGGTATTTAATAGTACTAAAATTAATGAGATTTTAGTATATGTATATTAAACAATATTCAACAATACAAAAACACTACCGGTTCATACCTGACAAAGACCGACGAAGATTCGTCCCATAGCTTGGAAGTCGAAGGTTTCGTCGCAGTTGAACACCAATACAAAACGACCGAGTTGATTACCAAGAGCTTTCACAGATTCCGTCTTACCCGTACCAGCGGGACCTAAATATTACATTTGATATAAATATTTAATAAATTATCATTGCCTTATTATTAGGGTTACATTTTTTTTATTAATTTGCACTGTAGTCTTTTTTCTTATAATTAGTCCTTTATTTATCAACAGTTGTCTTTTGTTAAACTTAGCTGTCTTTAAGATTTATAAACATTTTATAAATATATATGCTTATTATTTCGCGTAATTTTATACTATATTCATTATTTAATATATTGTATGTATATGAATCTACTATCTATATAATACTAACATAATTTTTAAGAAAATAAACTTTTGCATTATTATAATAGTTTTAAATGATAGCATTAAATTAAAAAGTAAATAAGTATTTTTCTTATTAAAAGAATAATTACCAAACGGAGATCCTCCAAGCCTTGCTTCCAAAGCTTGAGTCATAGTGAGATAACAGCGGTCAGTCAAAGGCGTTTGAACAAGTCTATCTTGTACACCAAGATATTCAAATCCATAAAGAAACTTAGCGTTGGCCATATGTATTGTTAATTGTTGAAGAACCTGTCGTTAAAAATATGTAAGTCATTATTTCATTATTTACTTATAAAAATCAAAGATCTGCTTTACGCTTTTTCACGTACGTAGCAGGGTGGGAAAAGGGAACTTAGTGTTCTGACACTATGTTTCCCATGCACCACTCATTTTTCGAGAAAATACGTGAGTGGCGGAAGTAAATATTACTTTTTGTCTACTAGAGCAGGGAAACAAAAATAATATAAATATAATCATTCAAATCAGTTTAACATCCTACTGCGGCTTCAATAAATAAACTATTATAATATTTAAACTTACATCATTATTCCTGGGATCGAAGTAGAATCGCATTTCGCAGAGCCACTCGAATGATCGAGGACTATTCACCTCGGAGGCGATCAGACGACGTGTTACCGTACGTTTGTGCACAAACTCGTTAATCTGAAATAGGGAATTAATTATAAATATGTGAAAATTGTGAGTGTATTGTGTTTAATGCAGTCTTGCCTTTATAATACCTCTTTTGAGAATATGTTTAATTAAAGAGAAACTAAACAGACCTTAAAATATAACAGTAGTTTCACTAATTTCAAATTGTGAAGTGAAGTTTGATATCCAGCATAGATATTTGTGTGGTTTTGTGTTGGCCAGTTTGCACGATAGGTCAACAAAATATGCCATTTTTAGCCTCATATAACCTCTATTAAAAAAATTAATTAAATCAGCTTCACGCTGTATCCCGCATACAGGAGGGTAGGCAGAGGTAACTTAGTGTTAATACACACCGTTCCCCATTTTCCACCGAGCTATGGAGGCATTGCGTGTTGTCTGTCGGCAGAGCGAAGAAATGAGCATTTAAATGTAAATAAATATTTCATTTCCTCGAGTAGGGATAAAACCCACAACCAGTCGATTTTGCAGTCACACTTTGGGCCCCTGTCCTCCTAATATATAATATAATAATATATAATGTCTATGCATACAATAAATTTAATAATCATGTACCTTCTGCAGATAACTTCTAACTATAAAAAAACAACAAAAGAACATGTTTTCGTGTTAATTTTAAAATATAAATTTCCAACAAAAATAACAATAAAACATACAAGGTGCTCCAATTTCTTCCTTCGCAAAGGCGGTTGTTCTTGCAACACTGAGTCAGCGAGTATATTGAGCATGTTCTCAACATGTTGCAGTACACGTTTGAGCTCGCCGCCGCCCGCCAGCGCCGCGTCTACGTCCTCCGACCACAGGATCTGAACTGCTAACACGACTATTTGCGCCTGGAATTGGAATTATCTCTTAATATGTCTATTTAAAATTAAAGCACTTTCCTTTATCATTATCAAATATAACAAAATTAAAACATTAAAAAAATCTATTTCTTTTTGTATTAATCTCCTTTAATAACTTCTATTTTACTTTTTGCAAAACCAATGAAATATAAAAAATCTTTTACATCATTAAATGAGTAATAATAAAAAATACATCTCTACTTACTTGATATTTATCACACCAATCGATGAACTTTTGTGCATCTACATTTCCATCCTTAAACTGCTTCACATCGCCCACGGCGTCTTTGAGACGGCATGCCAGTGTTACACGCATTTCGCGTTCTACCATTGAAAGCCAAGAGTTGATTTTCGGATTTTCTATTGTTGATACCGGCGAAGTGAAGTATACCTAAAAAAATACTAGTTAGATCTCTATGTATTTTAGAAAACGATATATCACAGCAGACTGCAATATCATAAAAAAATATCTAGGACGTCAAGAATTTTAACAAATGCGAATTCAGTTTATTTATTTTCTAATAATAATGTCGAAATCGAACAAATAAAATAATATTTTCATTATTTCATGAGACAATATTTTTGGCTGAGATTTTCCAAAATGTGCCTATTAGTAAAAGAACAATAATTGTAAGCAGGATTACAAGTTCATTTAAATTCAAAACATTTTTTTCTTAAGTAATAAATATTGGACAAATCTCTTTGAAGTATTGAGTAAAAGTTACTTATTTTGGATTCAGCATATTCTTAACCATAACAATCATCCAAATAGTTTTCGTTTAAATATATTTTAAATAGTTTATATGAATATATAATAATAACTTTTTTATTTTAAATATTTTGGATAAAAAAACTAAACTGAATTTTAGGACCACTCACCTCTTCACCTTCGCGTGACGCTATACCATTAATGACAGTATTATCTTCGTTTAGTATAATAGCGGCGACGCCAGCAAACATTTTCTTGAAGTGTTTTTGTAGACGAGCTATATTCTTGCTGTTACCAATAATTTCAAGCAAGTCCTCATCACCCACGAAGTAGAAACTAAAGGGATTAATTTTTTTTTAATTACTGTTATAATTAATTAGGTAGTATAATAAAATTAGGTATTTTTCTTTGACATAGTAAACTATTTCAGCTTACAATATACACATTGTGCAATAAATTTGCACAATATCGTTTCATTGGTATATATCGTATAAGTATAACTTACCGCGGGAAGCTACTCCTTTCCCTCTCCAGATATTCTCCGAGAGCCTTCTGTATCTTGCCGAGCAAGTCTGCCAGACGTTCCAGGGAACGTTGCACGCCAGGAATGTTTAGAACATCCATCACCATTGGAGATTTTCCTACTTTCTTCATCAAACCTAAAAATTCAGAGCTGAAAAAATATATAGTTAGTTTCTACTGTGTTTAGGGCTCACTCTCAAAATATATAGCTGTAAAATATATGGATGTTATTTTACAAATAACATGAAAAAGAAAGAAATAATTCCCTAATATAACAATTTGAAACAAATATCGAGAAATATTTTTTTTTCGTATAAAATACAACTTAAAAAGATAAATAGAACTCAATATTTGTTATTTACATACCTTATACTTTGGAATCTGCTAGTTTCCACTGGAAGCAACGTCTTGATGTCAGCAGATCCACTAAAGATGCCTTCCAGGTAAACCCAGCGACGTTGAACATCAATCCATACGTCGAATAATGCATTGATTCGATTCAATTTCTCCTCCCATGTCAACGCTTCTTCTTCGAATACCTATAAATATATGAATATTAAATCAAATATGAAATTGATAAAAAATATAGTATATTAAGGCGATCGTTGCACAATTGCGGGTTCGATACCCATTAGGCGCAATAAATTATTTTCATTTCTTCGCTCTGTCAAGGCCAATTGCGAAGTTGAGTTCTGCGCGGAAAGTGGACAGTATTGACACTAGTTTATCTCTGCCTACCATGCTCTGCAGGAAAAAGCATAAAGGCGAAGAAAAGAAATTGTCATATTATATATATATATATATTATATCCACACCGATTTCGGCGATGGCGACTCCTTGCATGTGTCACTTTATTTTATTTTATTTTGGTGTGCTCTTATGTGACTCGCTAAGCCGAACTTAGTTTTAAAAATCCGTTTACAGGACGCACAGTACAGTTGGCCAGCATCGTTATATGTATAGGTGTAGGAGGGTTTGAGTTGAGTCTTCCGTAATTGGCGTTTGGCATCGTGATCTTCTAAGCGCTTTTTTTTCGTACTCGTCCACATTTTTATGAACGATGCGTCGCCATTCCGGTCTGAGACGTGCTCGCTCCTCCCAGCACTCTGCCTGTATGTTGCAAGCCACAAGGTTACGCTTGAGTACGTCCTTATATCGTAAATATTGTCTGCCTTGTTTTCGTTTTCCTCGGGCAAGCTCTGAGAAAAAGACTGCTTTAGGCAATCTGTCGTCATCCATCCGCAACACGTGACCACACCATCTTAGCTGCTGTTTCATAATAATTTCTTCTATACCCGACAAACCACAACGACGTAGAACTTCAGTGTTTGTAACACGATCCTGCCATTTTATTCCTAAAATTGACCTTAGACACTTAAGGTGAAATGTGTCCAGCCGCTTAATGTCCGCTTTATAGCAGCACCACGTCTCAGCAGCGTACAATAAGGTAGGCAGAACTATTGCTTTGTAAACTAATATTTTAGTTTGCAATTTAAGGTCGTGGGAGTTCCAAACACGCATCCAAAGTTTACCAAAAGCTGCTGCAGCGCACGCTATTCGGGCAGGTATCTCTGATGCTAAGGTGTTGTCGTTTCTTATTCGGCTACCTAGATATTTAAAGTTTGAGACCTCCTCTAACGCGGTGCCATGTAGCGAAATGTCATAATCATCCTTACAGCCACCACGGGGAGGTTGTTTTAAAACTTGGGTCTTACTAGTGCTTATAACCAAGCCGAATCGTTGACATGAGGCCTGTAACGAGTCTACATAGTCTTGAAGCGACTCGACTGAATCGGCCATGAGACAAACGTCATCGGCATATAAGATGTCCAAAATGGATAAGTTGGTGACTAGACGTTTGGCTCTGAATCGAGAAAGATCAAAAACGCTTCTGTCCATTCGAGAGTTTATCTGAATTTTGTCATTACAAGATCTCATTGCATCCCTCATTACTGCAGCAAAGTATAAAGAAAATAAAGAGGGAGCCAAAACGCAGCCTTGCTTTACACCGCTAGAAACTCGAAATTGATCCGAAAAGCCATCTCCATGCTGGACTCTTGCCTTCATATTGTCATGAAACTGGCGTATTAAATTTAAAAGCTTCACTGGACAACCTGCCTTTTCTAGAACAATCCAAAGGGCGTCACGAGGTATCCTGTCGAAGGCTTTTTCTAAATCGACAAAGCACATGTAAAGCGGACGGTATTGTTCCAGACTTTTTTCTTGGACTTGTCTCACGACAAAGATGGCATCAACTGTACCTCTACCTCGACGGAAGCCACATTGGGTTTCTGGGAGAATCGTTTCGGCGTGTTGGGACAGTCGATTGCTAATAATGCAAGCCAGAATCTTACCAGCTACTGAGAGAAGAGAGATACCTCTGTACGAGCTGCAGTCAGCAATGTCCCCTTTACCCTTATATAATTTACAGATAGAAGCATCTTTCCAGTCCTGTGGTATAATTTCACACTCCCATATCTCCAGGATGAGTTCATATAGCCTGTACCTAATACTTGGTCCGCTATATTTATATATCTCAGATGGCAAACCATCCATCCCAGGTGCCTTGGCATTCTTCATCTTACTGAGCGCGGCAACAAAGTCATCAAAAGTTGGTGGCTCCGCTAAGGTCTCCACTGTTGGTAGGATTTCTAAGGAGTCGATATACAACAAGTCAGCGAGTTGAGCAGTAGGATTTAGAACATCATAAAAATGTTCCGCCCATCGGGCCACTATGTCACGCTGATCAATTAATCGTTGGGTTTTCTCCTTGTTGTAGATTGGGGCAATCTTTTGAATACGGGGCCCGAAGACAGTTTTTAAGCATTCAAAGAATCTACTGGATTGATTTGTATCAGCATATAACTGCATCTCTGTTGCTTTATCCACCCACCATTTGTCCTTGAGAGCACGCACCTGTAATTTTAGGCTGTGACTAGCTTTCCTCCTTTCCGAGATGTTACATGAAAGGAGACTACATCTGTGGTCCTCAATGAGTTTCTTAATGGTACCTTCGGAATCATCGAACCAATCTTGGTTTTGCCGTTCGGGTTTCCCTATAACTCGAGAAGCACATCTGTAGAGATTGTCAGCATATGACCGCCACTTCTCTTCAACAGACACAGTATTTTCCATCGCTGGCATACTGGAACTGAAAGCATTGTCTAATTCCATTCCAAGTTCCTTATTGCCGACCAGCTTTGCATAGTTTAGCTTCGTTGGGATCTTACGAGAGCTTCGACGTGGTGCTTTTAATTG